>JAYMFT010099030.1:0-13814 GCA_038088735.1 Panulirus argus
TATACGACCCTTGAGCACGACGGTACAGCCCTTGAGCACGACGGTATACGACTCTTGAGCACGACGGTACGGCCCTTAAGCACTGCTGTACGACCCTTGAGCACAACAATATACGACCCTTGAGCACGACGGTATGTCTCTTGAGCACGACGGTATGGCCCTCGAGCACGACGGTATACGACCCTTGAGCACGACGGTACAGCCCTTGAGCACGACGGTATACGACTCTTGAGCACGACGGTACGGCCCTTGAGCTCTGCGGTACGGCCCCTGAGCACGACTGCATTTCCACTCAGGCAGGAATTTAATTCGGATCATATATCCTCATAACAGTACAATAGCTGCCCTGCCCTGGGCTTAAAGGAAGCCTCGCTCCCAGTGTACGGGTATTTAAGCTTACACCCAACGTAAACAAACCACAGTTGTAAATTTCTAGTTGATAACCGTAGTTGTGATGGTCTGATGAAGGTAAGCCATATGAATTGTTGGCTTTGGGTCGTTTGAGTTGGTGAACACGGTGTGTTTGGGTTGTTGAACACGGCGCGTCAGGGTTGATGAACACGGCGCGTCTGGTTTGGTGAACAAGGTGCGTCTGGGTTGGTGAACACGCTATATTTGTGGGTTTGGGGATGTTGTCGAATTTGGCTCCGTGAGGACGTTCCTGACCTGACTCGCTACTTCCAAGTTGGTCACCGTGCCTGTCGCAAGATGGGCAGGTGTCCAGCTTCACATGTAGCAACCACAGGGGCCTGCCAAACCCAGTGGCTCACCCCTCCCCCCCTAAGGAACCCCCCCCGTGCCCAGCATCAGTTGCTTCCTGGACACTGGCCATCCTTTTGAATTTCGACACATGTTTTGGATCACCTAAATATGTCTCTACTCGCCGTGTGTGTGTGGGGGGGGGGGAGGGGGGGATGAATCTTCTGTGATTCTAAATGTGAGTTTTGGGATCCTGATATTTTTTCCCCCCACGAAGATCAGGATATTCCAATACTTTTTCGCCCACAAGATTAGCATACACCAATCTTTTTCCCCCCCCCCCCCAAGAAACACTGGGATTTTCTAATCTCTTTATTCCCAACAACATTACGTTGGAACGTGTATGTAAACATGTTCTTTGAGCCAACATGGATGGGTCGCCGTGACCCTGAACCACGAAGAAAAAACAGTCACCATTTCCTCTTCAGACAGATCGTGTTTATACTTTCACGTGGTGAGGTGTATATACACGCAGGTGACAGGACGTCTGTCTCGCGACGAGTGAATCACCGAGTCATAGTTCGAGACGAGACCTGGTTGACTTTCTGGTCGACACACAAGCCTAGCCCTAGCCCTAGTTAGTCCAGTCAAAACCTCCCATTTGGGGTCTGGTCGACACCCTTTGTAGGCTGGTGTATTTCTATAATCAACCAACTCCTCGAGTCTGACCGGAAGGTATATTCAATTCCTTAATTCTAATTATCAATTTCAACGATTCATAGCCTCGGGTAAGAACTACCAGTTGCTTGTTGGTAGTCATCAGAAAGGAGGTCTAACTACAAACCCACTGGTCGGGTTACATCAGGGCGTCCAGGCGTAACTTACTTTGGCTAAGCTAGGCTTTACGCCTAACCCGCTCAGCCCAGCAGAAAGGCCGTCGACACCAAGTTATAACCACCACTAGAAAACGCTCGAATACCCTCCTCAGCTTTTACAATTATACTAAAGACCACATAAACTCTGAAAAAGTACATTTTAACCCTTTGGACTGTTGTTATAGGAACATTTAAGCTGCGAGGAAGAAGTGTTAACGGGGCCTATATCAGGTCGTTGTATACGAGTGTTCTAGAACTGTCCAGGCTAAAAGGAATTGTTGAGACTGTGGCCTTTATGTACATGATATTCTCACAGGGTCGTGGAGTCTAAAGCCTCAATTACCGCTGGCTGCTGGGCATAGAGTGTCTCTCACGTGACCCCAGCCAGGATAAAGTTACGGTAAGCTTTAGCTGCCATAAGGAGCGGAGGCTGACTTGAACGGCAGTGGCGGACGTACGAGAACAACTGATCACTGACGCCGCCCAGCAATCAAAATAACGTAAGGTCGTTGACTTACACATTCTAGGCCAATATGTCTCTGGCCCCGAGGGGTAAATCCTAAAAAAATTTAAAGGTTTCATGATAGCTTTTGGGTAAGTACGCAGAAACAAGGGAACCGTGAGTTGGCGCCGGTGCCGTGGGGGGGACATTGCAGCTGCCATTTACTCCGTCCGCCGCTAACTTGCTCAGGATTCCTGCCAAATTCCCTGGCGGCCACGGACTAATATAAATTCCTCTGTGTCCGTGACAGAAGCTCCTACAATTGTCCTGTAGAATTATGTTTGATACGTGTGGGACACGCTCGAAATCGTGAGACTAAAATCATTTTACTATTCAGTTTAAAATCGGTCGTTGCAATTCTGCGACTGATTACTTTTACATTAATGTGAATTATATTTCGATTACATAATTATATTCAAATTATGTAATAATCTTTCGTAACGTACCAAAATATTATGAGGCGTACTGTAATATATGTTTGTAATTTCACGGTACTGAACACTAAATAAGTTTCAACGTTGCCTTGTTATGATTTCCTTTAGTAATTATAAAATATTTCTACCACTTAGTTATATTCAAAAGTTCAATATATCTATCATGTTTCTTCCGCCTTAAAATAATACATTCATGTACAACCATGAGACTAGCAAAGCAATTATTGAATTCAACGTTTTTGCTCTGAAAAATTAAATTAGATGATGTTAGTTTCGTCTAGATTTATTTTTGATATCACAGGATTTCGTCCAGGCATTTTGGTAGAACAAGATTTCGTCCAGATTTTTTTTAGTATTGGTAGATCTCGTCTAAGTTGTCTGGTGTAACTAAGTTTTGTCAAAGGTTGTTTAATGACTAGGTTTCGGCCAGGTTGTTTGGTATAGTGAACCTTCTCCCAGGTTCTTTACTACCACAAGTTTTCGCCCAGGTTCTTTATTAACACTGACTTGAGTCCAGGTTCTTTACTAACACCAGCTTTCGGCCAGGTTTCTTTACTACCACAAGCTTTCGCCCAGGTTCTTTACTAACACCAGCTTTCGCTCAGGTTTTTACTAACACTAGCTTTCGCCCAGGTTCTTTACTACCACAAGCTTTCGCCCAGGTTCTTTACTTCCACAAGCTTTCGTCCAGGTTCTTTACTAACACCAGCTTTCGCCCAGGTTCTTTACTACCACTAGCATTCGCCCAGGTTCTTTGCTACCACTAGCTTTCGCCCAGGTTCTTTACTACAACTAGCTTTCGCCCAGGTTCTTTACTACCACAAGCTTTGGTCCAGGTTCTTTTCTAACACTGGCTTTCGTCTAGGTTCTTTACTAACACCAGCTTTCGCCCAGGTTCTTTACCACCACCAGCTTTCGCCAAGGTTCTTTACTAACACCAGCTTTCGTCCAGGTTCTTTACTACCACAAGCTTTCGCCCAGGTTCTTTACTACCACCAGCTTTCGCCCAGGTTCTTTACTATCACCAGCTTTCGCCCAGGTTCTTTACTACCACCAGCTTTCGCCCAGGTTCTTTACTACCACAAGCTTTCGCCCAGGTTCTTTACTACCATAAGCTTTCGCCCAGGTTCTTTACTACCACTAGTTTTCGCCCAGGTTTTTCACTTCCACCAGCTTTCGCCCAGGTTCTTTACTACCACTAGCTTTCGCCCAGGTTCTTTACTACCATTAGCCTTCGCCCAGGTTGTTTGGTATCATCAGCCGAGAGACGCAAGCGTTGCATAAAACACAGATGTTTATTTACTTCGCGAAATGAGAAAAAATGGAGTAATTCTAGTAATTTCTGAGAATGCATTTTTGTTTTTATTCTTTTGGTACTTACATAACTTCGCCTTACCCCTTTTGTCTCTGCTCTCACGTGACTCTAATCATAAATGCGTCTTAAGAGTTCTTTCATTTCTACATAATATATAGAAGCATTTTGCTTCAGCTTTGTACTTTGAAAAGCTGCTGACAAGAACCTTAATTTAGACGATGGCTTGCAACGTTTAAAAAGTTAATATCATTATTATCATCACAATAATAATAATAATAACAATAATAATAATAATAATAATAATAATAATAATCATTTTTATAATTATTATAATTATTATTTTTATTATTATTATTATTATTATTATTATTATTATTATTATTATAATTATTGTTATTATCATTATCATCAACCTTAGTAAATAAAGGCAGATATGATTAACTAGCGTAGCAAGGCTGAAATTAAGAACAGAGATGGACAGATAGATAGAAATGGATACATGTAGGCCTGAGGATGCTTCAGATGATGCCAGAGGAGTAACAGGGGGTCGGATGCAACTGGAGGCGCTAAGCGTACGAGGATGGTGTGGACAGAGACGTTCTCGTCTCTCTTGAATCAACTTCCTGCGGCGAGTGAGGGAACCAAGAAGCACTTTTTATCAGCGTTGGAGAACGCCGTGTTATGCTGTGAAACCCACTCTAGTCATGGGTTGAGGATGTGTGTGTGTGTGTGTACGTGATGTTCCGATGCTGTGAGACCCTGACCCCACCGACCATGGGTTAGGAAATGGATGCTCACACACACACACACACACACACACACACACACACACTTCCCGACATGACCACATACAAACACTGGCGTCTAGATTCGTCCATCCTTCTTGTTTCTCTAACCTCCCTCGCCGCCTCCCCTCCCTCCTTCCTTCCTGTCTTCCTCTTCCTCCTCCTCCTCCTCCTCCACCTCCACCCCACTCCCCACCACCTACCCCCGGGGAGTCTGGCTCGAGGGCTGGGCTGAAGTAAACACGACAGAAATAGCCGGGCGTTGCGCGCCAAGCGGCGGGGTCTCGCTAAGGCTGCCACGTACGGACGGACGGACGGACGGACCCACCACCGCCGCTGCCAGCCAGCCCAGCCACTCCACACCTCAGGTGCTCGGGAGTAGTTCCTCCAGACCGTGCGCGGCCCTTGGGGCAGGTGGAGGCTCGTTGGGTGGAGCGGTAGAGGCGGTGTGGAGTGTGTGGTGAGGCTGTGTGGAGTGGTGGTTGTGTGGAGCGGTGGGAGGGCCGTGTGGAGTAGAGGGAACTGTGTGGAGTGGTGGTGGTGGTTGTGTGCATTGGTGATGGTTGTGTGGAGTGGTGGGGGCTGTGTGGAGTGATTGGGCTGTGTGGGGTACTGGGGACTGTGTGGAAAGGTGGGGCTGTTATGGAGTGGTGGGGGCTGTGTGGAGTGGTAGGGGCTGTGTGGAGTGGTGGGGCTGAGTGGAGTTCTTGGGACTGTGTGGAGTGGTGGGGCTGAGTGGAGTACTGGGGACTGTACGGAAAAGCGGGGGCTAGTGTGGAGTGGTGGGGGCTATGTGGAGTGATGGGACTGAGTGCAGTGGATGTAGTGGTGTGGAGTGGTGGGGCTGAGTGGAATACTGTGTGGAATGCTTGGGGCTAGTGTGGAGTGGTGGGGGCTGTGTGGGACGATGAGGCTGGTGTGGAGTGGTGAAGGCTATGTGGAGTAGTGGGGGCTATTTCGAGTGGTGGGGGCTGTGTGGAATAGTGGGGGCTGCGCGCAGTGGACGTACTGGGGTGGAGTGGTGGGGGTTGAGTTGAGTACTGGAGACTGTGAGGAATGGTGATGGCTGGTGTGGAGCGATGGGGGCTGTGTAGAGTAGTGGGGTTTAAGTGGAGTGGTGGGGTTGAGTGGAGTGGTAGGAGCTGTGTGGAGTGGTGGGGGTTGTGTGGAGTGGTCGGAAGTTGTTTGGAGTGGTCAGGGGTTGTGGGGAGTGGTGGGGGCTGTGTGGATTGGTGGAGGATGTATGGAGTGGTGGGGTTTTTGTGGAGTGGTCGGGGGTTGTGTGGAGTGGTGGGAGCTGTGTGGAGTGGCGGGGGTTGTGTGGAGTGGTCGGGACTTGTGTGGAGTGGTCAGGGGTTGTGTGGAGTGGTGGGGACTTGTGTGGAGTGGTCAGGGGTTGTGTGGAGTGGTGGGGACTGTGTGGAGTGGTGGAGGATGTTTGGAGTAGTGAGGACCGTGTGGAGTGGTAGGGCTGTGGAGTGGTGGGGCTGAGTGGAGTAGTGGAGGCTGTTGAGTGGTGTCGTGTGGAGTGACAACGACTTTGTGTAGCGGTGGGGCTGTGTGGAGTGGTGGGGGCTGTGTGGAACGGTGGAGGCTGTGTAAAGCGGTGGAGTCTGTGTAGAGCGGTGGAGGCTGTGTGGAGTGGTGGGAGATGTGAGGGGTGGTCAAGACGCTTTACTGAGTGGTGGGGGCTACGTGGAGTAGCGGTGGAGGTAATTATGTGGAACGGTGAACGCCGCGTGGTGTGGTGGGGGCTGAGTGGAGTGGTTGCGGTGGTTGCGTCGAGTAATGGGAGCTTTGTGGAGCGATGGAGATACAGTGTGGAGTGTCAGGAGGCGTGTGGAACACTGTTAGTTCTGTAAGGGGTGTGTGTGGGGGGAAGGGGGGGGGAGGGGCAGCCCACCACCTAGCCAGCAAGAGCTGGTCTGGCACGACACCAAAAAAAAAAAAAAAAAAAAAATGAACGTATAAATAAAATAAGATGCAGATCGACTTTTTCGTTGTACATTCCTCACGGTTAATTTCTCGTCAACTTAAGTCTGTCTTGCCCACCATCTGCACTCAAGTCTGTCTTGCCCACCATCTGCACTCAAGTCTGTCTTGCCCACCATCTGCACTCAAGTCTGTCTTGCCCACCAACTGTAGTTTGTCTGTCTTGCTCACTATTTGTACTTAAGTCTGTCTTGCCCACTGTCTGTACTAAGTCTGTCTTGTCCACTACCTGTACTCTGTCTTGCCTACTTTCTGAGCTCAGTCTGTCTCGCCCACTGTCTGTACTCAGTCTGTCTTGCTCATCTTTACCCAGTCTGTACTGCCCACTGTCTATACTCAGTCTGTCTTGCTCATCATCTTTACCCAGTCTGTATTGCCCACTGTCTGTACTTTGTCTGTCTTGCCCACGATCTGTACTTTGTCTTACCCACTGTCTGTGCTCTGTCTTGCCCACTAACTGTACTCAGTCTGTCTTGCTCCGTCATCTTTACCGAGTCTGTCAATCCTGCTCTACCTCAACTATCTTCCTCTGGCCCCGGTCCTCCTCCTCTCTTACAGCTGAATGCGCCGGTGACGGTCCAGGAGGCCGACATACGTTATCTTCCTCCTCCGCCTCGACTCCCCCGTTAACTGGTGGCTCAAGGCAACCAACCTGGCGTGCGTGTGTGTGTGTGTGTATATCTCAGTCACCCTCCCTCCCTGTTGCTGGTGTTACTGCTGCCTTTTCTTGGCCCCAGTCGCAGTCACCCTCCCTGTTGACGCTGCTGTTGCCTCTCCTTGGCTCCCACTCTGTTGCCGTTGTTCCTGTTTTTTTTTTCTTGATGCGTTTTCTTGGCACTGTACAGAGAGGCCCCATCTCTTGACCATTTTCTATCATCTGTTCATCTGGAGAAGGCTCCTCCGACATGGATTCCTCGCTCCCTTCCCTTAGTTTCTCTTGCGATACGGTGTCAAATGCTTTCTGGCAGCCCAGATACAAACAATCCATCCACATTCCTCTCTTCTCTAATACAGAGCTCACTCTCTCGTGGAAATCTAAGAGGGTCGTTATATACGACCTCTTTTCCCCGTTAACATGACGTCTCTTAGGTAATTTCTCCCTTGTGGGAAGTCATCCATTCCCTCTCTGTTTATTTTCCAATGCCTTAGAGACCACCGTAGTCAAGGAGACCGGCCTGTAATTCAATGTTTCTTCTAAGTCTCCTTTCCTATGGACAAATAGTACGTTTGCCTTTTCCCACTGCCTTAAAACTTTGCCTTTCTCCACCGACACCTTGAGTTGTATCTCATCTGGTTTGTCATGTGTATCTGCCACACATTCTCAGCACATATTGTGGAAATTCATCATGACCATGAGCCTTGTTTGGGTGAAGACCCTTTATAGTACTGTTAATGTCTTTCCTCGACATATCTGTGAACTCTAAGACCGTCATATTCCGTCTCATCTGTGTCTAGTTGGGGCTATAGCGTCTTCCATTGTGAAAACACTTTTGATTTTGTCATTCAGTTCCTTATATCACAGTTCCTGGCCAGGCGACACCAAGCTGTCTGGCTCTAGGGGGGCGGGGGGGGCACATCAACCTTACTACCCCACAGAACACGGAGGTGAAGTTGCTTGGCTTACTCATTCTTATCACTAATGCCCTAACGACACACATACACACACACACACACACACACACACCACCACTGGAAGTAAGTAGACGACTCCATCTTTGGTATCACTATCAACAACAACTTTCCTGACTTCAATGCCCTTCAGAGCACCACCAACAACCTTTAGGATTGGACTACTGCCAGCGACATCATTATCAGTCACACCAAAATTGTGATAATCCCTGTCAACCTGGGTGCAGACGAGGTTCTGCACTTGGTGCTGATGCCCTTCGGGTTGTCAGACTTCAAGCCTCTTGGTGTCACTATATATGACGGTTTAAAGAGGAGGAGTCATGTCAGCACTATGACCAAATCTTCCTCATACCGTCTCTTTCCCTCTCCGTCGACTGAGATCACTCGGCGTCCCACCATCTTGAGCTCAGGTCAGGAATGTCTATACCATATCCATTCTAAGACTCACTTACGCCTCCCTAGCCTGACTCTCCCTCCTCTCAGCTACACAAAGGAACCACCACCTGGAAAGAGTGCAGAAGAAAGCATAACAATATTCATCTTACGCCCAATTACACCACCAAGCATGAGTTCCTCATCTCGCTGAACCCGTCCACCCTCTCCAACCAAAACCTGCAGCTCACACGGCATCCTGGCAATAAACTGCTGACGCACACTGTCACCGAGACCTCCTCCCTCCCGACGCCCCATCCCCACGGACCGCCGCCGTCCGTCACCACAATCGCCTTGTACCAATCGCACCTCGTACAGTCAGATGAACAGTCCTTTATTTGTCATTGTGAACATTTCAAACTATGAACAAGTGCATAGCTCAGCATGTGAACACCTAGGTTTTCTCTTAAGTAAGTGGTATGTCAACTATAATATTCCAGTAACTATATCAACGTGTAACTATTCATTACTTGATACTAAATCGTTAAATCTATAATGCATGAACCATAGTAATTACCCTGTAAAACTCAGCATAATTGCCACTTTGACTCTGTAGATGTACAAGCTGTAAAAAAAGAAAAAAAAATTATGAAACGATGTGCCACGTCGCTCGAAGCATTTTGAGAAATGCCCGTTGGTCTGGCCACCACACTAAGTAGCCCCTAATTTCATGACTCTGTAAAACACCGACTGACAGTGACATCTGTGTCATTTGCCATAATAGATGCTATTATGATTTCACATTACCATGGAAATAACTATAAATTGTGGCTCTCGTAATCATTAGGAAATTTGCCTCACATTCACGCTCACCAAAAGCCTAGCAAACAATTAATTAATGTCATATGGATCATTTCGAAATTCATCGGACCTTTTTTTTTTTACCGTGTGTACTTCACTCATGAGCTCATCTTTAAAGTAATAGTGTAATAGTATCCAATAGTGTAATAGTATCCAATAGTGTAATAGTATCCAATAGTGTAATAATATCCAGCCCTACCATGATCTTAAGCTCTGTTATGATCAGTTAACTACTTCGTATTATGACCTTCCCAGTTCTGTAATATTTAAGCTTTGCATTTTCAGCCGAATGGCTGGTCTAACTTCAAAAAGCCATTTATTATTAGTAGTATTAGTATTATCATCATTATCATTATTATATTATTATTATTACACCCCTCTAAAGCCCCCATCCCGATTAGCTGCACTTTACCTGACCGCAAATGCGTCCATCAGAAACCCGTTCGAACGTCGGCATGCGTGACGCGTCCGTCCACCCGAACCTGTGTTGTCCTTGAGACCGAACCCAGTTCCTTAACTTCCTGGTCCACCGGCGGCGGGAGGAGCGGCCGGCAGGACCCCGTTAACCCCCAAGTCCCTGTTTGGCCTTGACGCGGGCTGCAATAGGGCGGCGGCCCCCCCCCCCCTCCAACACCCGTAACTTCCTCAGCAGCAGCTGGAGGTGCAGCCGCCAGCCCCTACGCCACATCCATAGCTTCCTCAGCAACAGCTGGAGGTATGGCCGCTCAACTACCTCACTTAAAAAAAACTTGGGTCCATAAAACACAAGAATTCATGTGCGACACATGACA
This sequence comes from Panulirus argus, assembly GCA_038088735.1. NCBI lineage: Eukaryota > Metazoa > Arthropoda > Malacostraca > Decapoda > Palinuridae > Panulirus > Panulirus argus. The sequence continues at coordinate 10,256 of JAYMFT010099030.1, forward strand.
TACAGACAGGCAAATACAAACGTACGCCATCGGATATTAATGCACTGATCAAACTTGAGCTGAATTAATCAACCATTTGAAGGAAGTTCTGTAAGATGCATATTTAAGAAGACCTTGCGTCATGATTTGCCTTAACGAAATCGAGCGTGTCGATTTCCGTCTTTTTCGTTAGATCATTTTTTCATCATTTCCGTCTTCAGTTTTTCTGTTGTCTTTTTCATTGCCTTTTTTGTTTTTCTCCTGCTGTACTGCCTATTCCGGTATTTTGAAAAAAATAAATCTAAGTCAAATAATATAGTTTCTCTTTTGTATTTCCGAAAGACTTTGGCAGACAAATGGCATTTATTACCACTCAAACGTTCAGCAAATCGCTTCAAGGTAAACAAGAAGGGAAACTGCCAGATGTTTGAAAGCTCACAAACGTAACACCAGTTGACGAAGACGATGACAGAAATTACACAAGTAATCGACCGTTACAGCCTAAAGGAATAATTGTAAAAAAAAAAAAAAAAAATCTACTTCGGGCGTTCTTTTAGCCATAGATGATAATAAACATTGTTGCCTAAACAAAGTAAACCAGTCTGGTGATTCACAGAGAAATAAATGAATTTACGGGGTGATAATTTCTTCACGCAAGGCACAGTTATAATGACCAAAAATGATTCTGTGAAGTTAAAGGCAAAATGTAGGACAAAATCACCCTCATCAAATATTCCCAAGCGTAGCCTATCACTACAAACGAACCCTGAACTGGACACGTACTTTACTAACATCAGTTATCAGTAAGGCTGTTCAAGAGAGATGACATATAATATACATATATTCAAATCTCCGTTTTCGTTGTTTAGTAAATATTTAACAGTGGTTGCGTTTTCTGTGCATTTTTTCCCATAGAATATCCGCGTCAGTATATCGCATAGTGTTCCTTCATAGCTATTTATTTACCACCAGCTGTTGTGCTGGGGGAAGCGGTGGGTCGGGAGGACCCTTCCTCTCAATTAACCCGTTTCGATCTTATACTAGATTAGAAAACCTGGATGCTATCACTGTGCCCCAGAACAGACCCCCCTCGTTATAGACCGTGCCCGGGTCTTCTGCTACATGTCTTTTTCCACGTACTCCCATATCACAGGATCTCTGGAGCGTACATTCATCCCTATGTTCGTAAAAAAGAGGACACAGTCGGTTCGTTTATCTGCCCCTGATAACAGTCGATTACACATTGAGTAATCTTGGATGGTGGTGACATCTGTAGCCTCAATTCCTATAATCAGCCAGCGGGTTTTACCTAAATTTACTTCATATACTGAATACATGATCAGCTAATCATCACGTCCGGAATCATCCAGATTAGCTGATTGGTAAACTCATTCAATCAGCAAAACCTGTGTTGACTGGTTGAACTTTCCTTATGAAACGTTCAATTGAACTTTCTCTTTAAAACTTTAAGTCGGCCTTTGTTTTTTAGAACGTTCCAAGTCGTCTAGCTTTGCCTCTGAGTGGCCGACTGGATTACGGGCGTGACCAAGCACTAGGAACTTATGATGTTGCTGGGATGTTCCTGGTTCACCAGTATGTTGCTGGGACGCCACAACTGGTCCATCATCACTATGTTGCTGGGATGCCACTTCTGGTCCATCATCACTATGTTGCTGGGACGCCACTAATGGTCCATTAGTATGTTGCTGGGACGCCACTACTGGTCCATCATTATGTTGATGGGACGCCACTGCCGGTCCATCATTATGTTGCTGGGATGCCACTACTGGTCCACCATTATGTTGCTGGGACGCCACTACTGGTCCATCATTGTTGCTGGGACGCCACTACTGGTCCATCATTATTTTGCTAGGACGCCACTACTGGACCATCATTATGTTGCTGGGTCGCCACTACTGGTCCATCATTATGTTGCTAGGACGCCACTACTGGACCATCATTTTGTTGCTGGGACGCCACTACTGGTCCATCATTATGTTTCTGGGACGCCACTACTGGTCCATCATTATGTTGCTGGGACGCCACTACTGGTCCATCATTATGTTGCTGGGACGCCACGACTGGTCCATCGCCATGTTGCTAGGACGCCACTACTGGTCCATCATTATGTTGCTAGGACGCCACTACTGGACCATCATTATGTTGCTGGGACGCCATTACTGGTCCATCGCCATGTTGCTGGGATGCCACTACTGGTCCATCACTATGTTGCTGGGATGCCACTACTGGTCCATCACTATGTTGCAAGGATGCCACCACTTGTCCATCATCACTATGTTGCTGGGACGCCACTACTGGTCCATCATCACTATGTTGCTGGGCCACCACCACTGGTCCATCATTATGTTGCTAGGACGCCACTACTGGTCCATCACTTTGTTGCTGGGACGCCACTACTGGTCCATCAGTATGTTGCTGGGACGCCACTACTGGTCCATCATCTCTATGTTGCTGGGAGGCTACTACTGGTCCATCATTATGTTGCTAGGACGTCACTACTGGCCCATCACTTTGTTGCTGGGACGCCACTACTGGTCCATCACTATGTTGCTGGGACACCACTACTGGTTCATCATTATATTCTGGGACGCCCCTACTATTCCATCATTTTGTTGCTAGGGCGCCACTACTGGTCCATCACTATGTTGCTGAGACGCCACTACTGGACCATCAATATGTTGCTAGGACGCCACTACTGGTCCATCATTTTGTTGCTAGGACGCCACTACTGGTCCATCACCATGTTGCTGAGACGCCACTACTGGACCATCATTATGTTGCCAGGACGCCACTACTGGTCCATCATTTTGTTGCTAGGACGCCACTATTGGTCCATCACCATGTTGCTGGGACGCCACTATTGGTTCATCATCATGTTGCTGGGACGCCACTACTGGTCCATCATTTTGTTGCTAGGACACCACTACTGGTCCATTAATATGTTGCTGGGACGCCGCTACTGGACCATCATTGAATTGCTAGGACGCCACTACTAGTCCATCACTATGTTGCTGGGACGCCACTACTGGTTCAACAATATGTTGCTGGGACGCCACTACTGGTCCATCACTATGTTGCTGGGACGCCACTACTGGTTCATCATTATGTTGCTGGGACGCCACTACTGGTCCATCATTTTGTTGCTAGGACGCCACTACTGGTCCATCATCATGTTGCTGGGACGCCACGACTGGACCATCATTGAATTGCTAGGACGCCATTACTAGTCCATCACTATGTTGCTGGGACGCCACTACTGGTTCATCAGTATGTTGCTGGGACGCCATTACTGGTCCATCATCTCTTTGTTGTTGGGACGCCATTACTGGTCCATCATTATGTTGCTGGGACCCCACTATTGGTCCATCACTTTGTTGCTGAGACGCCACTACTGGTCCATCAGTATGTTGCTGGGACGCCACTACTGGTTCACCATTATGTTGCTGGGACGCCACTACTGGTCCATCATTTTGTTGCTTGAACGCCACTACTGGTCCATCACTATGTTGCTGAGACGCCACTACTGGACCATCAATATGTTGCTAGGACGCCACTACTG
>JAYMFT010099051.1:0-27981 GCA_038088735.1 Panulirus argus
AGAAGGAACAGAGAAGGGGGCCAAGTGAGGATTTTTCCTCTAAGGCTCAATCCTCTGTTCTTAACGCTACCTCGCTACCGCAGGAAACAGCGAATATGTATGAAAAAAAAAAAAAAAAAAATATATATATATATACATTTACACATTAATTTATTATGGTGACAAAAAACTAAAACAATAATAAAACATCAACAAATTATGTCACTACCTGTGCATTTTCCTTTTCTCCAAGGAATTAATAAATGATAAAACACTGAACATACAACATGTACATTTCAGAAATGCAATTTTAATCTCTTTATTATCTTGTCATATTGTCTTATTATATACTGTACACAAGGAAATGAATGGATTCTACCTAATTTGTTGACTAGTTAAAAGAAACTGTTATGACAATGTGGCACATTACAGGAAGGATTACTCACATATGGACAGTGTTTAAAATTCTCATTCTTATCTATCGAAAAATTTACTGTTCGTCTGCAAGTATCGTCAGACAAAAGTCAATACTTACAAAACTGTAGACAAGATACTGACCAGAAAATTCCTTAACAGAATACCACATTAGATTTCCGTTATAACATACAATACATATATATCTGTGTTAACCCACAAAGTCTTGAAACTCCAGTAACAACAACAGCAGCAAATATACTCTCTTTGTGCATATCCAATAACTAGTGAGGCTTACTAAATTAAAACAGGGAAAACAAGACAGCCTATTCAAATGCCAAGGCAGCTGAAAAAGGAAATACTGCTGAAAAATGTTGTACTGAGGTTTTACAGACAGCTGACAGCTGCAAAGCATTTGTGAGCGGTACATTCAACAACCAAAGGGTCAGATTTAAATCAAGCTAGCATGCAGAATTATAATGAGTGGTAAACTACATAAACTGAGACAACCTACATCCTTTGCTAACCAACTTTTATCTGACCCAAAAATTCACACCATACTCCAATTACTACCTTGCAATTGTTATAAATTAATGTATACAGATAACTACAATGTTAATATGAGACTAAGTTCTACTGTTTTCAAAATTTTACTGAAGTGCACTTTAACATCAAATCTGAAAAAAGCAGTGTCTGCATCTGGTAAAGGCAACACTGTTATGGACGGCCAACATGAGGTTTTTGTCTCATTATCTGCACAAATATGTTATCTGAAAATATAACTTATGTGGATGAGTATGGATAACCACAGAGTTTTGTGCCTTGCAAACAATCTATGCTACCAACCATAAGTATGGCAATAAATGGCACTCATTTGAATTAAAATTATATGTTACTAAAAAAAAAAAAAAAATGGATAAATAGTCAATCACAAGAAAATGCAGTTGCATCTTGTAATGTTACACAGATAACAATAACATAAAAAAGTGACTATAATGGTAAGTTTTACTTATATTGATGATAAATATACTCCTAAGCTCCTTCTCCAGGTATCTAAAAAATAAAAAACTATTATAGTGGCCTCCACCAGTAATGACTGTACACCACTATTTAGCCACTTATATACAGTTTCAAAAAATGCCAAATTCACAAAATCAACAAAGGGAAGGCACCAACCCATCTTCTGGCACAGCTTAGTCTATTTTCCATTCCCCAACCTAATGTATTTTTGCAAAATATATAAAAAAATGAATAAATAAGGAATCATGTTAATTCAACATCATGTAAAAAGACACAAAACATCTAAAAAGATAAAAGTTCCCTTATCAGCTGCAATCCCTCAGTTTTCTTAGCAGTAAGACAGTTTGTTGTCCTTGGTGTGAGACTAATTCTACTATTATGGGGCCTAAATAAAACTTCATGATGTTTATCATCATATTCCTCCATTTCACTACTTTCAATAAAATTTCACCTTATTTCTTCCAATGTTAATACATGTGTATGTCTGTGGCCGCCAGACACACAGGTATAACTCTCAAGGCTAACAGATGCACAGGTATCACATTTTTGGCTGCTATATGCATACTCCAATGAGTCCTTCCATCATGATGTTTACAGGATAACTGAGAGCTGTGAAATTTCTGAGGGTGATTTGTTACTGCTGATGATATATGGTATGTATCTATGACTCATGACAACTTCAAAATGAGGCAGAAAACATTATGTATCTCTTTAATATCTTACACTATCATAAACCACCCTGAAAGGACCCAAAGGTCTTATGCTGTTTCAATTCCTTTATATTCCTTTGTATTTTGTGTTTAGGACTCTGGTACCTCGTGTACCACTAAAATTGTAAGACATGCAAAAACTGGTTGATGAGGGTGAGTGATTGACATGTGTGGGGAAAATGCTAAAGGTTTTGTTTTTCCTGAACTCTGGTTTCAAACTCCACTCTTATTTCATACACAGACAAATACTGGTCATGAATAACAAAAATACACACTGCTCAGAAATACTACACTGGAGTTCACCAGTTATGGCGACTCTTTTACTGTGGCTATCCCCTTCAGGGAGTTCCAATATGGAATGGGCATCAGAGGTAAAGATAGATATATAGATTACACTATATATAATAAAAATGAGTATTAAAAAGATTGGCTGGTATGTGTGGGAAGGATACAGGTGTTTTTCCTTTGGAAATATTTTAGTTATTAATCTACTTTTGTTACTATAGTCCTCTAACATCCTAAGATTACATAAGGAAATTTGAGACATAACTGTTATGCAACTTCTTCCATGTGAATGAAGGCCAAGCTGAGGGTGGTGGTTATGGCCTCCCATGCTGGTCTCCCTGTTCCTTATGTAATCCTGCTTAAATCATTCAGTGGCAGAGAGAAACTATCATTCATTAAAGAAGACATAATGTGGGTGTTACGTTCTAGGCCTGCCATTCTAGCAAACTCTTCTCACAGGTTCTCCTAGGAAGGTAGGTAGGTATATCACTCACTTCTTCACATATCTCAAATTCTTCTTCTTCATTATCCTCACCAACTGATACATATGATAAGAGTTTCCCTTCATCACTTAGGTGCTTCAACAAATGATATATTTTTCATGGGGTCAAAACATATGCATGACTTGCAGGTCAACAACCATACACCTATAATGGGGGCTGTAAGGGTACTAAGGAATGCAGAACTTTTTCCTAGCTTTCCTGGTAATAGAAGAGACCTTTATAGATTATTAATGGCACAGTAAGTCAGCTGGCTATCTAAACAGAGGTGGAAAAATTTAAATCATCATGAGACGATGGGAGCTGTCCTCTGTGAAAGGGTTAAAGAAATATACAAACCCAATGAAGTCCACTGGACATAACATAAAACTGAGTTACAGGGAGAAACTAGATGCTATAAATTGCCTACCAAGGAAGAGAGAAGAAAAAGAGGAGACTTTATCACAACCTGCAAGTCTCTACATCACTATGACATCATTAACACTGAGAGATGCACAGACAGAGCAGCCATAGGTCAAGGTATAAAACTAAGTTAGAAACCATTAGAAAAGATGTAAAGAAGTACTTTAATAGTACAAGACAAGGATGAATGGAATAAGCTGAGTAATAACACTGTGAATGCAGGGAGTATACAGAAGTTTGAAAAACTACTTGCTGTTGAAGAAAGTTTAACAGATACGGCCCCAAATGTGCAATTAATTAATTACATACTCTTCTTGAAGAAGGACAAAGAGTAAACAGAGAAGGACCACAGGAAGCCAACTAAGATGGTACCAGAACTAACAGAGCCGAGATATGGTGTGAATTTGGAGGCCATACATTTTCCCACTAGGGAAGAAAGAAGAGGAAAGGGTTCTTGGATCACTACTTTCATGTTTCTGAACCAGTTTAGTAATGTCAACTGAGAGCAGGTCTTCAAAAGAAGCAAAGATGAGTAATCAAAGGCCACAACAAGAAATTAAGCAAAAAACTTGCTATAAAAGATGAAAATTACTTTTATAGTGGAGTAGTGGATGAATGGAGTATTTCAAGTAATGAAAATGTAAATGCCAACAGCACACAATAGTTTAAAAAGTTAAATGATAAGACATAAAGTTCTAATGAAAAGGCCACATGAGTGTATACTTTCCTCCCTGTTCATTACAAACAGATATATACACAAATACACATTTGTATAACCAGTATCACACACACACATGTATATCCAATCTCCTATACTAAGGATCAAAAATGGCACTGGCATAAAGTCCCACAATAAACTTAAGTCTTACTGAATTTCTAAATACTGATGAATAAAGATGACCCTGTACTGTATATGTCAAACTATCACAAAGCTACTGCACAACAGATCTTTTCTTCAGTATACTAACTAATGGACCCTGAAGGAAAGGCTATAATACTACATACGTATTCTGATATTAAAACACCACTTTTCATATTCTGATAACATGAATCATTTATCAATCCCAATGATTAATGTCTGTGAGCTGCTGTGCAATACCATCCTTCAAAATAATACATAAGAATGTAAACATTAACAGACCATCAGGTCATTTTGAGACTGTTTGTGATAATGGAAGAGATCAGAAACATAAGAGATTAGTGTGGTATGGTAAGAAATCAAACAGAAGACTTAGGGAGAAATAAAGGTAAACTTTCCAAGCAACTATGGAGCCATGGACTTGAAGTGTAAGTATCTGTCCAGTCAATTCTGAAATGTTTTACTCTCCACTGCTCTACCTGATACAGCACTCCATTTATAAACAATCCTCTTGAAGAAAAAGCATGTTGCCTCATTTGAAATAAAATCTTTGCCTGCAGTTTTTGTCCATTACTACAAAATCAGACAAATCTAACCTAAAATTGCATCTAAAATTAAAATTACCAAAGCCTTTGATAGTTTTGAATATCTGTGGCTAATCGCCTCTTAACCTTCTCTTTTCAAAGCTAAGTAAATTCAAATTGTCCTAGTAGTTTTTACAGGATCTGTTTCTCAATCCAAGAATCATCTTGGTAGCTCACTACTGTACTCCCTTATTCTGTCTACGTCTCTTTTCATGTAGGGTGAAAAAAACTGAACACAATATTCAAGGTGGAAGTGCATGAGTGAACTGTAAAGAGTGAATATTAATTTCTCTGACTTGAATTTGAATGTCCTACAATATTTCATACAACAGAATCCATACTGTACCCTGCCTTCTCAGTTTTACTACCTAAGTGTAAAACCTAAGTATATCTATATCAAAATTCATTTGCTACCTGTGAACCATGTCCATTTCTTTGTGTATGTCAGCTTGTACCTACAGATGTTCAATTTCTCTCTAGCTTTATTTCTGAGCTCACTATTGTCTGTGAATTTTAAGATCTTACAATGCAGCCAACTGTCTGTGTAATTAACATACTGTGCATAAGAAAGAAAGCCAGTCCCAAGACTGAACCCTGCAGTACGCCACTTAATACATCTCACCATTCCATGGTTTGACTGATAATCCCTACTCTTTGTTTACGGTCAGTCAACCAAAGTACACTATCATTACCACATGACAACTTTTGCTAGTAATCTTTCAAGCAGACTTTATCAAATGCTTTAAGGAAACCTAAACAGATGAAAATAACCACTGCACTATAATCATACTCGTTTATCATGAAATAAAAGAAATCAAGCAAATCTGCCTGACAGGAAGGCTTTTATGAACCCCATGCTGCAAACTGTTCATTAGGTGCTGATCGACATAATTTATAATTTTGTCCCATATGACATTTTCAATAAGTTTACTATCTACAGATATCAAGCTAAATGAGTGGTAATTTCTGGGCAAAAGTTTTCTTTAATAATTTGGCAAACTCCAATCCCTTGAGACTTTCCCTGTATACTCCCTAATATGAGCAGTTGAGGGCTTAACTAACTTTAGCTTCTTTCATTGTTCTTAGGTAAAGCTTATTCTAGTCTGATGTTTTATTTACTATTCTTCCAAGTAAATGCTGACAGTATAACTTGAATACTTATAACAATATGATCCTAAATTCTCTCCAAACAATTTGAAACACTGGTTGTGTCTTCATTGGTAAATACAGATGAAAAAATCACCTGAGATTTTTTCATTCCTTCATCTTCACTTCACCAATTTCCATAAGTAATGAATGAAATTACTGGATAATGGCTCTCTTGCTTTAAAAGTAATTATAAAATTCTTTTGCTATTGAAAAGTAAGGTTTTAGTTATTCTACGTAAACTTAAGTAACTTACTCTTTCATGCTGGTTACTCTTCCATTTGAGTTTCCTGTGTACTATCTTCGACAACAGGTGGTTCTTTATTTCACTGTTTCAACAATTTGGCTCAATTCTGGTAAATGACTGTCTGCTATGCACTGGCACATATATTACATCTACAGTACTACTTTAAATGTCTTTCTGAAGCTCTTCCAAGCTCTGTTCATATTTTCTTCATTGATAATGTCATTCTTGTCCACCCTGTCAAGAGCACTACTAAGATAAAATTTGCAAGTCTACAATGTTATTTTTTCACAAATGTGTTGGAAGTTACCTCAAAAGCGTGCTTCAGTGATCACTTATATCAAACTTTTCTCCAACTACAGCATTAGAGGCAAGATCATCTGCAGCTATAACTATAGCTATTAAGTTCATGTCATGAGAATGTTTCTCAGAATATTGTAATAGGGCACTATCAAGCAGGTTTGGGTTGAGTCCAAGCTCAGAGCATGTCACAATCCTCCATCATAATCAATTCAAGTTCATTACAAATTCCAGCTAACTGGCCATAATTTTTTCTTCTACCTTTGATTTCTGTGCCTGTGAGAGTTATTCCTCTACTGAACCTAAAGATACTTTGATAAGATTCATAAAGAAGCTGCCAAGCAAATATCTTTCTGGGTTACTGCATGCACTTTTACAACAGATCCATAAGCTTCATCCCTCTGCTGAATCTATAGGTACTTTGATAAGATATACATGAGATTCATCATTCAGCTGCCAAGCTAATATCTAAAACTATGTCTATTATATTCACATCACAATTAGGTTTCTCAACAAATTGTATCGGCACTGTCAAGTAGGCTTAGGTAGAGTCCATGCCCAGAGTTACTGGAAAACGATTCTCCCTACAGTGTATACAAGCACGTCAAAATCCTTCAACATAATCAAATCAAGTTCGTTAAAAATCCTGCTACCTGGCCATTAGTCTTTCTTCTCCCTTTGATGTCTGTGCTTGTGAGATTATTCCTCTGCTGAACCAACAGATACTGTGATAAGATATACTTGAGATTCGTCAGGAAGCTGCCAAGAAAATATCTTTCTGGGTTACTGTGAGCACTTTCACAACAGATCTGTGAGCTTCATCCCTCTGCTGAACCTACCGGTATTTTGATAAATATATGTGACTTTCAACATTCAGCTGCCAATTAATATCTAAAATCACAAGTAGGTTTCTCAACAAACTATATTAGGGCACTATGAAGCAGGCTTAGGCAGACTACATGCACAGAGATACTGGAAAGGGATTCTCCCTGCAGAATATACCAGCATGTCAAAATCCTCCATTACAAATTCCTGCTAACTGTTCATGAGATTTTCTTCTACCTTTGATGTCTGTGCATGTAAGATTTATTCCTCTGCTTAACCTACAGATACTTTGGTAAGATATACTTGAAGTTCATCAAGAAGCTGCAATGAAAATATCTTTCTGGGTTACTGCACATAATTTTACAACAGATCTGTAGTCTCCATCCCTCCAATGAACCTATAGGTACTTTGATAAGATAGACATGAGATTCATCATTCAGCTGCAAGTAAATATCTTTCTGGGTTACATCATGCACAATAACAATAGATCTGTTACTTCATCCCTCCACTGAAGATACAAGTACTTTGATACCACACATGTGAGATTCATCGCTCAGCTACCGAGTAAATGCCAATCTGGGTTACTGAATGTACTTTTACAATATATCTGTGAGCTTTATCCCTCAGTTGATAAGATATACATGAGATTCATTAGTCAGCTAGGCATTACCGGACTCCACCTGCTCGAGGTTACACCGCCAATGAAAAGTAACTCTGGCTAGGCTGTATCACTGAAAGTGCAGTCTCTACAAAGAACTTCTTACTCCATAGGAGTCTTCATTTCCCAGCTAATAGTGCAGCCTTTGGCTATAAGAGCATTTCAGATAGGTCCCAGGGAACATCAGGATGCTTTCGTAAAAACTGATTCTGGGGTAATTATAAATAAATAAATAATTAGTCAGCTGCCTAATAAATATCTTTCTGGGTTACTACATGAACTTTTACAATATATCTATGACATTCATAGCTTTCCTGAATCGATGTATAAAAGGTTCCTGTTCTTTTAGCTATGTATGCCATTATTTCCTTTGTTTTCATAATACTATACTATGAATCAGCTTCAACAGATAAAATGATAAAATACATAGCATAGAAAAAAAATATGGAAAATGACTGACTAGTCAGTTAACATGTTATCCTAGTGTGTACCATTTGGCTCGGAAAAATAAAGAACAAAGAAATATTTCATGCCATACAATAATCCTCTCAATTAAAAACTTATGTCGAAAGAAGTTATAGTGGAAAAATTAATGCCTGCTTCACTCAAGTAAGAGCTGAATTAATAAGCAGAATTTTCTTACATTTGTTTACACAATTGTTATATAGATTAAGATTCTCGAAGTTCAGCAACTTAAATGCCTTTGAAACTTCTCCATGTTTCATTCAGATCTTATGCGACAACAAGGGAGGGATTATTCATTACTGACTGACAAAATACCATTCTCATCCTTAAATAAATATGGTGAACATACACCACAACAATGGGGTCTCAAATGTATGACCTATTTGGTGTTTCCAAGGTGAATTTCATGTAATCAGTTCTTAAGAGGAGTTATGAAAATATTCTGTGACATACAGTCAAAAGAACTTAAGACAGTTATCATAAAAAGATGTGCTTCTAACCAGGTAGCATCAGTTATCATAAAAAGATGTGCTTCTAACCAGGTAGCATATGGCTTTGAATATCCTTTAATGATGTCATATGTCTGACATGAATTTGCATAAGTTCATACAAATGTCACAGTTGTCCTCTAGTTAAAAGGAAAGATATTCAAAAATACTCTTACATCAGATTTGTCCTCTAGCTCAGAGAGGAGTTACAGAAATACATGCTCTCAGTTTATTATGAAAAACAGCATATGTAGTGATGATTAAAAAATTTCACTAATGTCAATTCTAAATCTAAACTGTAGTTTCTTGATGGATTGTGGTTGTTGGTTTACTTGGTGAAAGTGGGACTGCTGCTTCATCATCCAAACTCCTGGAACTACCCCGAATGCTTCCCGCATAGCCATTGCCCATATTCCCACTAACTGGACTAGTGCGATAGTTACGGTTGGGAAGCATAGTAGGAAATATTGTAACTGTAAAATAGATCACAAGACATACCCAACTAGAGCTCATTTTTACCCATACGGCAGACCAAGAGCGCCCAAATCTCAACAATCTTGCAGTGGATGGTGTGTACCAGTCTGTGAGGCTCATCATTAGGAAGAGAGTAGCAAGACTAAGCATTACGTGAAACAGCGGATAACTGTAGGCTAAACCATTACTTTCATTACGAACCACTTTCTGTCCCCCTACATCCTCAACATCATAGCGCTGAATACTCTGACGTGAGGGACAACTGGGAAATTCAATGGCCTGGCAGTTATCTGGAGTGGCTGTGCGAACAACAGAATACATAACTGTGATTAAGGTAAGTGCTAGACTCACATAAGGAAGGATTTCCTCTGCCCATATTTTTTCTCCATTATCATCACCTTCATCATCATCATCATCGTCATCAGGATAATCTGATCTGACATCATGTCCAGCACCAATCCAGACACTAGAGTTCTCCCACTTGTCTGAGTTTCGGTAATTGTGAGGAACACTTGCAATGGCCGTCCAAGTGAGGTACATGACATACAATGAAATAAGGGATGAGTGGAGAAGTCTAAGACGAAAATCTTTGGGCCCTGAAAAAAAAAGAAAATGGTGATGATTATAACCTGTTCAAACACACGAAGCAACTTTTTGCAAGTAATAACAGCTGAATTTACATTTATTATCAACAGAATTCAAATGAAAGGTAGGTTTGTGTAAAGAGACTTTTTCTGCTCCTGTGGGTACAGTACCAGAAAAGTCTCACTAGGCTCACAACCAGACCTCTCATTCAATAGAAAGCCAGATTTATGAAAAAAGTGACTGTGTGTGTGGGTAAAATTATTAAAATGATTGTTGGTACACAAGTGGTGGGATTTTCATTATGTCAGTCTGAAATGGCAACCTACAGGTGGTTGGGCCTATCACTGGGTTGTCTGGTGTTGATTGCTGTAAAATTTTTTAGTTCTCCCCAAAATAGCTTTGCAGCTAAGCCTTACCAGGCAAGTTAAAGTCTTTCTAACTCATACATCATAATAAAAAAAAATAGTTCAAAAGACAGAATTTATTATACTGTTGATATAAAATTCATCAGGCTTGCTAAAAGAGAAACATGGATATAATTAGATATGTCCAGCAATGAAATCAATTCCTTAGGATACTGCGCATATCTTACCTTGTTTAGATACTGCAACTAGGGACACAACAATGCAGGCAGCAACGTTGATAAATATAAGCCAACAGATAACATCCCAACCTTCATGAAGTGTGAAGTAATAATACATGAGAAAGACACAACAGGCACATGCGAAGTATACCATAGTTGCTGCTGTCAAGGAAAACACTGTAAAAGAAAGAGAAAAAATTACAGTCACAAGCAATCTATACTGTTAATATAGTCAAGTGAAAAAGACATTATTCTCTATTTGTAAACACTATATCAATAAGGAAATAAGTGATAACATGAGCATTTTATGAAGTAATACGTTTAATTAAAAAGTTTCAAAGTATGACAAACTTCATCCTGTATTACAAACAAGCAGGAAATGAGAAAACATAAACCCATGAATTGGCTGATATTTATGCTACATAGGCACCTATTCAACAGTAAAAAGTGACACTATCAAAGAAAGCAGGTGACCCTCCTAAATGACTAGCCACCAAGAGCTTAACAATAATGAGTTGCATTAATGTGAATCTTTCTATTAGAGAATATATCTTAGTTTGACCATGATTTTTCTTCAACAGTTGGAGGTTCCATTCATAGACATGAGTGCACAATGAGGTTAATACCACCACTGAAATATCCAGTGAGTTAAAGACAGGAAAAAATGAGAGGAGGAAAACAGGTTTAAGAATTTTGGATGTAGAGGAAAATATGCCTTTTATGAAGAGGCAGATCATAACACATGGGAAAAACATAAAGGAGGTATGAGTTTCAAAGCTCTGCAGAGTAGAGAAACATATCAAAATGGCCCATCCCCAAGTTGCTAGAAGACACACAGTAATCATGTAGTGAAGCAGCCTGCTGCATATTACATGGTCTATCTTAAGATGGAAGCACACAAGCTGCTAGTTCTTGGGAGAAGAAACCTGAGTAATGTCTATAGAAGAGGGAAAGTGAACCTACACTGTGGTGCAGGGCAAGTGGATCATATTGTGAGGTCAGACTGAGAAAGTTGATAAGTGAGGTTGCTTTGAACTTTGTCTGGTAAACATGTAGACTAAATCTACCCAGATGTAAGAACACAATACTCCATACAAGCAAGGATCAGTCCTTTGTTCAATTAAAGCAACTAATCAGAAGAAAAAAATTTACAAAATCTGAACAGGACTCTCAATTCCTTGGAGGCAAACTTAATTATTTTTGTAATGTGGGGCTTCCAAGGTGAGTTTGATGTTACTGCGACAACATGTATGTTTACTATATCATTAGGCCCTACTTAGTGACTATTCTACCCAGTACTGCAATCTATCTCCCTTATCTCTTCTTCCATATCACCACACTTACCCAAGACAGCTCCCATATACTTAAATTCCCTTGCTTCTTCCAGTCTTTTTCCCCCCATATCCACAGCACACTTTAGTACACTTTCTTCTTTAGACAGCTCCCATATACTTAAATTCCCTTGCTTCTTCCAGTCTTTTTTCCCCCATATCCACAGCACACTTTAGTACACTTTCTTCTTTCACTCTATATGGTTTTACAAATCTATACTTTCACTGTTCTCTTTCAAAGACAATTACTCTACTTTTACTTGCATTTACCTTCAATTGCCTACGCTTACACACATCATAAAACACACTTACAAACCTTCTGCAACTCCTTTCCACTCTCAGCAAACAACACAGTATCATCCACAAACAGGCTTGCCACTAGCCATCATATCTCACTGCCACACTCCATCTCTGCACCCTCCTTTCCTAGTTCTGCTTTCATTTCTTTTATTCTACCTAATGTTCTTACACACTACTTCTGCCTAATGCTCCAGCCTAATGTTCCTACCTACTACTTCTACCTAATGTTTCTACTTAATGCTGATGCCTAAATGTTCCTACCTACTATTTCTATCTATTGCTCCTACCATTTTGTCAAAACACAGGGCTAACACACATTGCTCAATGCAGGAAAATCTAGAGTTACAAAGAATGAACTGTGTGAGTTAGGTGTTGCGAAGTGTTACGTGTGACAATGAGAGGTTGTATGTTTGTGAAAAGAATGTCTTTGTGAGGCAGAAAGAATGCCAGTTGAAGAGTTCAATCTCCACACTCAATAATCTTCTCTAAATATGCACGAAATAACCAAGGAAAAGCGAGATAATATGGCAAGAGCGTGAACTGGATGACACACATTTCTGTTGACAACCTCACTGCCAATGGGTACGAAAAAAAATCTGAAAGTACTTCACCAACAATAGTTTGGTTGGTTGGTTACAGACACTGAAGATACTGAAAGGGTGACACTGGTTTGTAAGAAGTTTATCTCAAGGTTCTTAGCAGTGGGTGTTGAGTCACGCAGGATAATTGGCATTGAAATCTCCACACAAAAAAAAAGAAAAAAAAAAAAAAAAAAGAAAAAAAAAAAAAGTGTTACGTGAGTCAGTTAGAGTCTGAAGTCAAGGAATGTCAATGGGAGGGCTAGTGGTAGATGAAGGATATGATGATATTGATTTTGTTGCAGCAGGTATTTTGTATCTTTTTTTTATCTGTTCCTGACACTACCTTACTACATGGGAAACAGAGAACAAATATAAGAGACTTTTATGGATGTGTATGTTTATGATTTGTTTTGTGTTGGGTGGTGTCTGTGAAAGGAATGTTGTGGTAGACACATTTCAACTTACACATAATGTTCTCACCCACTCTTCTGTTTTCAGTGAAAAAATTTCCATGACTCACTCCACACACTTTCATGTCCAAAACATCCCACATCTGCCAACCTAACATCAAACACATCTAAAAACCCTTCAAAAGACTCATCCACATCTCTCTTGACCTACTTTCTGCCTGTTTGCAATCACATATTTGCCCCTTTCACCAATATTCATGAATCAAATCATCATCCAACCCAGATTGTGCCACCAATGCTGCACGACTGCCAACCATGATACCATGCCCCTGATCCTCTGACTCCTTGAAAATGACTCATCTCAGCCCTGATACTGCCTTAGCTTATGAAAGCCTGTTCTTTTTTTCTCATTTTTCTCACACCTTCAACCTCCTTTCAAAACATTTTCTTATTTTCCTTGAAGTTTCCAGATACTTGCCCACTCCATCTCTCATTCGCTCTCTTTTTCAGCCCATGTACCTTCCTCTTGACATCCTGTCACTTTCTCTTGTACATCTCCTAGTCACTTCCACTCCTTTCCTGCAAATAATACCCATACACCTCTTTTCTCTTTCATCAGCAACATTTCCTCCTAATTCCACCACTTAACTGCCCTTTCTCACATGTCCACCTCCCACTTCCACATGCCACACACTTCTCTCCCACATGCAACCAGTCCTTTCTGAAACATCTCCTATTCCTCACTCTTCTTACAAGCCTCTTTTTCCAGCTCACTCACTTTTTACAACCCCCTTCCCTTCCATCATTTCATCTCTTCTTACAAACCTCTTCCCTAGCCACCACCAAAAAATAATCTTAAATTCCACCAGCTACCCCTCTCAACACATTTACATCCATGAGTCTCTCTTTCCTTGCTAGTCATTTTGTACACAATCCAATTATGCTCCCTTACCACCTTTCCAACTCACCCATGTATACCTATGCATGTCCCTCTTTTTAAACCAGGTTTTCCTAATCACCAGTTATTTTTCAGCACCCAACTCCAGAAGCTGGCCATCATTCATATTCACAACACTGGGTACCCTAAGCCCCCTAGTTATACCCTCAACTGCCACATTAACTACTCTCACATTCAAGTCACCCATCACTTAAACTCGATCCCTTACATAACTACTGCTGACATAGTCATCTGTTCCTCCCTTGCATCTTTTCTTTGGTTTACTCATTTCCATGTTCAATTAATTTTCAGTCTGAGACATAGCAGTTTCTCATTTAATCTAACAGATTTTTTTAACTCCCAAAAATCCATATTTGACACAATTAAATGGACATATTCTCTGATTATTAAGAAACATGATCAGTGGGAGAATAAATCAAGATCCATACAGATACTTCCTGTGGGATGTTTACTAGCTTCTTAGAGTATTACAGCCTGCCCCATGATCAACTACAAAAGAATGGTGGACAAATCGAGAAGATCAACTGGTTTGTCTATTGTCTGCCAAAGATAACGTATAATGCTTATCATCAAGAAAATGGCTTAAATACATATCATTTTGAGCTTCTTAGATAAGCTGCTGCATTTTTCTTAATCTTATGAAAGAAAATGGCTCACAAGTAAAAATTCTCTTGAACTTAAGGCTACTATTCCAAATGAACCAGCTATCACACAGAGAAAATAAAAACAAAGAAGTTCTGACAATATTTTTGAGATATTTCTGCATATATCAACTTGTCTGCAACTTCATTAAAAGCTAAGTAGACTGTGACAATCTGGTACTATTAGAAACGGAGAAGACACCTACCTCCATACCAGCAAAATGGTGAGCCACCTTTGTCTACACGAGCCATCAGTTTGTCAGTCCATGAATGGTACATGAATACCAACAGCATCAGCTGAATGACAATGAATAAAGCTGCGCCAGACATTGCTGTATACATCCACACTGAGAAACAAAGTTCATAACATTGTTAAAAATTTCAAAGAGTTAACAGCTTTACAATTTCTAATGATAACTTATGAATATCATGACAGAACGACAGCAAGCTAGGTTTACTATGGGAGCAACTAGGTTTTTCTAGGAGCTGAAACATTTTCCATTTACAGGTTTTACTATCATTATATTTGTTTTTTCTAAGCTATCATAACCCCTGACAAAATAATCCCTTCTTTCCTCAAACAATGTCACTCTGCTTATTAAAAAATGGTATAAACTGACAGCGAATGCTTTTAAGTTCTGATCTTGAGGGAGTTCCAGCTGGAACAGGTATCAGAGATATAGGTAGACAGACTGACACTGTTCAACCCTAGTCTATTTGCCCCTACATTCTCTTTATATTACAAGGATCCTCAGTATGGCAGTACAGTGAACAGCACTCTATCTCATGTATGCCATTACATTTGACTTTTTGTCTTCCCATTAACACCTCTATTTTTTCTTTAAATCTTTTCCTAATACACTGTCTTTGCCTGTATTAGTTGACTGACCAACCTGTAGGAAAAAAATCAGGGCTTGCCCATTTATCCCTTCTGATGGTTCTATTCCAGGGCTGCATTTTAATAACAACACTTCAGATGTGTACATCACATTCTCATACTCCTCACTATGTTTCAGACAGTTACATTTTCCAAACTGAATCTTTTTTTTGTATCCCGATACTTCTACCAGTCTGTCTTTCATGCTTCCCTGTTCCCATTTTTGTCATAAGAATGCTACATAAAGACAAACAAACAATGCTTGCTCTTGATAAACAAAAGCCAAACCAAAAAGTAAAATTCTTTAACAAGTGTTTTATGTTGCCGGATCCAACACATGAAGATGTGAATATTGTCAACAAACTATGTCTAGGGAATATTCTGCAGACACTGTTGTGATAAATATACATCACATGCAGTTCTTACATGTCAGATAACACTATCATTCGATAGAAAGTGAATACTATATTCTGGATAAAACATAGCTGGAAATGGCAAAAAATGGCTATAAATAAATTAGAAAATAAAAGATAAGTACAAGTGGAAATTCTGCCAACAGAGTTTCTTTAAAAATTTTTAATGCCTCTAAAATGTAGAATGCTACTATCAATGAAAATGGTTGGTAAATAAGATAGCAAATACACAGCTGATCCACCTACATTCTTACAGTTTGCATATATTTTCTCAGTATTTTTATCATTAAAGAGTAAGAGAAATGTTACTATAGAGGAAACAAGTAATACTGTAAACAACACAAATTCATATATCTGGAATATATTTCATGTTCTACTCACATCATTTTGCTTAATTTTGCAATCATATACTGAGACACTGTTTTCAGATCTTAAAAGTTTTTTGTTGAAACCTTAATTTTTACAGCAAATTATGAAGAAAATTTTAAAGCCAGATAAGGAAACTAAAATGTTCATTTAGAAGTTGAGGAAAATAATGCTTTTTAGGAATACCCAGGAAATCTAAAACTGAGGTACAAGGGTAAGATTGAATAGTACAAAAGGAGGGGGGACTACCTGGTATAACATGGAAAAAGTGAGGAGTAAATCATTTACAATACTAGGTAGAGAAGTGTAAGTGAAGAAATGTTATCAACTAAAACATTTGCAAAGATTATTCTTTTCACACAACCCCCATTTTAGATCTGAGATGTAAAAATTAGACAGAATAATAAAAGACACTGAACCCCAAAGACTCATTTTTCATTCCAGATAGGGTGTGCCAAATCCTTATTAACTCATCAACAAGCTCAGGTCTTGGTGAATAATATCATATGGACATATTTCCACACAAACAATTACTGTACCCTAAAAACAACAAACAGCCACACTCTGGTAAGTAGAGACTGTTAAACATTGCAAATAAACCTCTGTTAAGCTGGAAAAGAAAAGCCATCTAATGACAGCACTTTCTCCTGCAAATAACCCATAGCACTTAAACCATACTGGGTACTATGAGGGGAAGGTGGGGAGGCAAGAATTTTCTTGAATTGCTCTATCTATGCTCATCTATATGTCTCTCAAACTCAGGATCTATTTTTTGAACCTCTTTAGTAGCTGAGGGCATTTCAGCTCAAAATCATAACATAAATGGTCAATATGTGAGAAGTAGATCACTCAGCAATTGCCCAAACTCAGGAGTCTCTCAGATCTTAAGAGGAACATTACACATACAAGTTACTTTATCAATGCATTCAGCATAGTTATGAGAAAAAGAGAGACCTCATGGTAAGCAACATGAGCTTTTCAATGCAGGGACATGAAAAACAATCTTTAAACAAAATACTTAAGGCTTAGAAAAGTATTTTCTGTCTGAGTGAGGCTGAACTGACTAAGATGGAGGATGTGGTCAAGATAAGGTGTATATTTCCTGTTTGTGGTATATATGGTCATAGGGTCAGAGGCTAAATATCCGACATAACTGGGCATACGTACTTCATCCAATAATTTGGTTAATACTAGCAAGCAGATTGCTAATGATCTCACATGATATAGGAAGAGCATGCATATCTCCTCTACTGAAAGAAAAATTAGTCTGCTATGGTAATGGCCAAGATCCACTCTGGGAATTTAACCAAAGCTCAAGATAAGAGCTTTAGAAAAAAAATGTAATAAAGTATTGAAATGAATATCTGTAATGAAACTACAGTATTATCCAAAATCAAAAGTCTTAAAAAAAAGTCTAACATCAAGTCCAAAAAGTTATGGCACATTATCTAACACAATTTGATAATCTATTGTGATCTATGATGGCAGTGTAGTAAAGACAAGTTTCTCTTAAACAAAAGAATAGATTTCAATTAGGTTTTTACAGTACCATAGATAAACAAGTCCATTGGATCTGGTATGAAGAAGGACCCAATGCAGATAGTGATCAACAGAAGGAACTTGTAAAACCACATTCCATTGTGAAATCCAGCACGACAATCCCGGCTGCTTTTAACTCCTGTGGAAGATTTTAGAAATTTATATCCCATAGTTGCAGGAATGAGAGAGAGAAGATGCACATTCAAAGATAATGAATTAAAATTATAAGTTTGTGTCAAAGCTGCAACAAAATCTTTACTTCACTGATTGTTAATCTTATTCTTATGATATACATAACATTATAAAGAGAAAAGAGCAAACTGACACTCCTTCCTTAATACTATAAATCACAAAAACAACAGCAAGCAACTTTAGTGGATGATAAAAAGGATTCCCACCTCCCACACCACCCCTGACCCCACATATGAAGTGTTTCTGTTCCAAATCAACAGCATCCCTTTCCCCAAAGCACACTTAAACATGCTTATGTAATATCACTCAAAAATTAGTTTCAAACTACTCACATACCCAAAAACGACAGCAATGAAAAACCTACACAAAATCTACCCTGAAACAATCACTCACCAATCTTTTACTTCCTATGACACTTGCAACAAAGTTAAACCTTAAAGAACCCCTCAACAACAGGACATAATAACATACCAAGATTTCATATAAAACACTTTGGTCCAATTGCAATCCAGGCATTTCCAGACATTTTTAACCACTCCTGGTTACATAAAAGAATCCTACACATCTGGAAACTTCCCAAAATAATACCCATCCCAAAACCACCCAGCTTTCTATTCACCTACCACCCCATATCACTGCTGTCTTCAGCATCCAAACTTCTCCACAGGAGAACAAACAAAATATCCCACTCTCGACAACAATGCAAAGTATTAGACCTAATCAGTCCACCACCATACTCTGTGCAAACCTTACACAACACATCCTGGATGGCTTCAACCAACCACATCTCCCCTCACACACAGTATTGGTAGAAACTGATATCAACAAAGCATTCACATCAGTCCCCCGACACATCCTCAAACAAAAGATACTTGAAACCAAATGCCATAGTTTATCATTCAACTTCATAGGGGATAATCAAGCCAGAGTCATTCACAAAATCCCTAAGTCCTACAGTGAAGTTTTCCAAGAAGCAGTTCTTTCTTTAACCCTTTTCAATCACTTCTCACATAAACTTCCATCGCCCCACTACACACCAGAGCATCAAATTCCTCTCACACAAAGATAACCTCGCAATTTCATCACAGCAACCTGACATCACCCTACAAACAACAAACTTCCACACTGCATCACAGAGTTATAACAATGGCTTAATCAAATGGGATGTCTGGATCATCACTGAAATCTACCATCAACATCTTAACCCCTGATTGATGTGAATCCAACATGCACCCTCCAGTCGCTCAAAATGTTCAACTACTCCCACTCAACTATATTTCCAATTATAGTGGGTATCACATACAACATACACAATATTCACTTCCCATACCACATAAATCAATACAAAGGCCATACACAAAGTAAAAACCCTCAGAACACTTACTTACCTGATTCAGACAAGGAAAAGAATCACCAAATATCATCCACATATAATTCATTTGCTTCACCTCTAAACCATGCCTCATCTGCTTGGTCATTAACCTTACCAAAAGCAAATAGAAAAAAGATGCAAACCACAGAGAACAGAGTGCTTGCAAAAATCACCCGCTGCCTGGCAAACACAAACATTCAACACCTGCACAACAAGCAAAAATATTTTGAATACTATCTTACCTAACATACTTGGCACTAAGTTCTCCGCAACAGCACTAAATCTTCCCACCGAAACCACTCTATCACCAACCACCAATACCAAAGTAGAAAAAACTAATTACTCTGCTTCACACTTCAACAACCTATATCTCCAGATCACCCCACTCCCCAAACAAACACACTAACTGAACATACACATCCTAAAATGATCTGACAAGCATGAAACAACAGCCCATGCAACCTACTCTTAAACAGCACTCCATCAGATATAAACACATAAACCCCCCACTAAAACAATACTCCCAAGACAAGCATTTGGGATACTACCTATCTCTTCAAACATCAATTCATCATATCAAAGGACCTCTCATGACCAAGATGCAATCTCCATGCTAAAGTCACTTAATACTTACTCCTCAATTGTCCTGTGCTCTCCCTACAAACTCATTCACACACACACACACACACACACAGATGCACACCTCACCACACCTCTTGACCTGTGGTCCTACCAAGTGGACATGGCCAGCTACCTGAGCACTGAAGGAGCTCCACAGAAATGCATTTGAGGGGTAGGAAGGTAAAGGTAAGGGTACAGCAGCATGACAGACATTATAATATGGAAAAGAAGTCTACTGAGTGGATGGATAGATGCACTGAAAGGACTGATTAGGGATAGGGATTCTTCAGATTAAGATGCTGGAGGACTGATTGTGGATCAGATGCAATGGAAGGGATAGGGATTCTTCAGATTAAGATGCTGGAGGACTGATTGTGGATCAGATGCAATGGAAGCATCTTGTGTACAGAATGGTATTGAATGGAGACGTTGGTCTCTCTAGATCAGGGGCATCCAACTTTTTTCATTAGTGGGCCACATGATCTCAGATCCATACATGTGTAAGATTCAAGTGCATATGGTGGCTTTATCTATACTTATTTCCCTTTTATCAGTAATCCTTCATTATACCCGAGTATCATAATATAATTGTAGCGGAATTTAACTTGAACAGCACAAAATTATGTAATTAAACACATTCAGCCTGAATTACAATTCCTAACAGATTTAAGCCTTGCCTCAGTCAGTTACTTAACAGTAGTGGTACGTAGGTGGTTTGGCCCTAATGTCTTACTAGTTTGTGTGTACAAGCTAATAAGCTAAAAAAAAATCATTTTGCTAAAAATCTCTGGCAAGCCACACCCAAATGTCGGGCAAGCCACAATTAGTTCATGGGATGCATGATGAAAGCATGATGAAAGCAGCTCATTTATAAATGTGATTATCCATGTTTCATTTTAACACAGTGGACTTGAGTTGAGGATCAGTGCAAGTGATGTTATGGAGGCAGTATTCACTGTACTCAATCGATCCCATTATACTGAAAATGGGGTAATGATAATACACAGAAGATAACAGATACAGTTTTATCATGCTCTAACTGAAACTGACTTACTATTTCTATGAAAGAATTCAAGTAAACATGGCTGTCAAAAAGTTCATGGGAGTCTAGATGGTTATATTTGACAGAGAAGTTTTCTTCATTAAAGACAGTGAGTGTGGTCTACTATTCTAAACAATGGAGCATGAAAATGTTCACTTACATCCAACACCATCCAAAAATACATGTCACTTACACTCCTTCCATAAAATGACTAAAATCTAAGTTCATTCACATCTTTAATCTTTATTTCTTATTCAAAATACCATGAGAAAATCTTAAAGCATGTTGATCGTAAGAAAACATTTTTAAGCACTTCCTTCTCTCTATCAACAAACTACATATTGTCATCCTTTACATAACAAGACAGCCCTATACTTTGTTCCATTCACATGGAATGAATAAATCTTACTAAAGATATGGGATTACATTAAACATGAAATCAGTGCAATACTGCTCTCTCTACATTCTGATCAGTGATAACCCTAAAATATACCAAAATCATATTATTCAATTAACAATTAGGAATGATGATCTAATATCTCAAAAGCTTTTAATAAACAATTTACAAAAACCTATAGAAATGGACACATTTCACATTCTTATCTTTAATGACATATCAAACAATCATAAAAACACTTACCACACGTAATAAACATGAGCAAGAAATGATAACAAGAGACGGCAAATCCAAGCCTGTAGACAGCCATATACCCCATAGCTGCCTCACAATTTTTCCCAGCACCAATCCACTCACACACAACACTATGATCAGGAAACTGAAATAATTAATAATTTTTCATCAGTAATTCTGAGCAACTGTATATATGCAGTAATGAAATCAAGAAATGAGGACATTAGTCCATCTAAAAAGCTACATCATTTAATATCCTAAATTACCTAAAATTTACTAAAAAACTTCACTGTAGAAGTTTCTCATATTTACCTTAGTGCAATGTTACCATTAAATAAAAATTTCTTCTTTCCATAGGAATTTTTACCAATACGTCTTGCATGTTGATGGTTTCTTGAGTACTTTTCCACATATTCATGATGACCTCTGTTTGATATTCCATACTTTATCACAATTTCAACCATAACAAAATTACAATATACACACCTCTTTAAAAGTTCTAAATCAATACTTCATACATAAACTTACCATTCCCATTATAGCTTTTTGAACACGAATTGACATCATGAGTGCCATAATGACCACACTAAGCATGAGAAACACTATGTAAACAATCCTCGTTGATGTGGATTCAGACACACTAGGGCAGAAGCGGCAACAGAGACGACATGATGATGTTCCACATAGGCAGCCAACCTGAAAGATAATCATGTGCCTTGAATAATCCAATTCAGATACATCTTTTTAAAACATTATTGCTTCTTTCTTTCATCCCTGTTTGCTATTTCCAACAGTATCAGGGTAGCACCAGGAACAGATGAAAAAAGGCCTCATTTGCTCACATCCATTCTCTAGATGTCATGTGCAATATACCAAAACTATAGCCCCCTATCCACAACCAAGCCCCATAGACCTTTCCATGGCTTATCCTAGCTGCTTCATGAGCCTTGGTGTGACAGATCTCATAGGTATTAATTCAATCCCTAAATATATGTGGACATATGAATTCGCCCTGTATATTTGCGAAACTCAAGATTCACTCAGACTGAAACGTTATTATGCATGGTGGCAAAAAGTGGAATGCATAAGTAATAAAGGAAAGTGGACATTTCTAGACCCTACAGACAAATTTCTTGTTGTATTACAGCTTCATTCGGTCTGCACATGTGAACCAAATAAAGCTCTAATGAACCCAAACAATAGCCAGGAGCATATCTTTTGTCAGCCAGCTACTGGGCAATCATTTTTGTAATATCCTCACCCTACATGTGATGACATTAGAAAGTAAACTCAGGACACTGTAGGCATCCCTCCTATTCATTCACCATTAGTCTGATATGAACAAGTTACAGATACATTACTTACATTCTGAACTATTCGTTTTGAGCATTTTTACCCAACATATTTCCCTCTACATCAAACCCATAACCCCCTAACTAACACTTAAAACTGATATAGTTAAAGAGGTAAATTACCCTAAGGATATCCACCTGTTTGGAAGTTGAAACAATGTTTCTCTGATGGATTTTGATGTGTTCTGCAAAATTCTGACCTTCATTTCCACACAAATTACTACCGTCTGAGATATTCCCCCCTCTTATCCAGCAATAATGATGGAGCTCCGGTGGGAACCGTAATTTTGTGGAGGGAAATCATGAAAAGTGGTGATCTGCTATACTAATGAGAATCAGAATCATTTAAAAAAACATCAAAAACCATCAGAAAGACAATTTTAACTGTATCAAACCAAACCTATGCCTACATGTCTGAATCAGCAGTAATACCATTAAGGATGCTATACCTAAAATCTAACATTTTGTATCAACCCTACACATTTTAAGGAATAAACAGGTATCAATTCCGTTTAACTTTGTCATCTATAAAACGTTAGTCTGTCTTTTAGATAAAAACCCAGCAGTCTTCTACAATATCAAAAAGTCGCAGGCCCAATGCCACAAACGATATGAAAGCCGGACTTGTTAAGTACCCACTAGCTATGGATAAATATCAGGCTGGGCCCACACAAAACTCATTAACACTTAAATGTCACTGTAGTTGAATCAGGACAAATAACACCATAATCGACTGTTTTGGATGCAGCATATATTGCCAAAGGCAATATTAAGATTTGACACGCTACAGAATGTCTCAATGTACCTTGTTCGATCAGAATTTAAAGCAGAGAAATTGAAAAGACAAGGATAATGTCACTTCCGGCGACTGTCACAAACAGTAATTCCTGGAACACCCATCAAATTGTCACTTCCTCCGAAGGCAATGAATATCTTACCTGCGCACGGCAACATGACCTGTCTTCTATATATTCCTCTTCCTCATACATTCCCGTCATTTTGAGAGTTTCAAGTGATCGTATTTCTGTAAATGTAGGGCAAAAATAGTGTCAAATGTCAAGTGCCGTAACCCAGTTTAAGGTCGTGACGGACCTGCCTCGCACCAGGCGTCTTTATGTTCATGCTTGTTATACCCGCCTCAATACATGGACTATTGTTATAATATAGCACAAGAAATATAGTTATTTAGATTTAGTATATAATCTATTAATTAAAAATGAATACATATTTGTAATTCATGAGATTATGTAGCTAAACACTTATTTACATTTTAGATTTACATCTCTATATCTAGGAGTATACAAACTGGGTATAATATTTATGATTATTATTGTATACAACCAGCTGAAAATTTGGGACCTTTTATTTTGTGCGAAAATGGAAGTAAGTGACATTTTACAACCTCTGATTACATGTCAACCATGTCCTTATTGACTCTAGGGTTCATTTTTATGCTCGAGAGATCACAAAACTAACTCGGGGAAGTGGAATGAAAGTGTATCAATGGACTCTTTAAAACATTTAGTAAAGGTGATTTAGAAGGACGCTAATCTTTGGCCCCTTATTCGCAGTTGAGATATATTAACTTCGAGGAATCTTACCATGAGAAATAAAATGATAGTTAGGAGGGCTGTAAAGGTCAGGGAAACTGTGGGGTTCATGTATGCAAACGTCAGTGAAACTACCAAGAAATCACCAGAGTTAATGTAAACAACTTTCCAGTTAGTAAGTTTAAGGTTGTAGCAATTTTGACTAGTGAATATTTTTAGGGAAGGTTTAAGTCTACTTCCATCACCGGGAATTAACCTTAGAATCTAATATGATTACTTGCAAGTCTGAAAGTTAATCAAATTTAGGGTATTATCAGGCTTTATTTTGAATTTTAGTACAATATATATATATATATATATATATATATATATATATATATATATATATATATGTGTAGTGGTTGGTGGGCAGCCAACAATCAGGGAAGTATATTACCAGTAATAACCCCCTGTGTATCGGGAGGGTTAGTGACGGCTGCGTAGTGAGCCAGCACTTGTTGTCAAGATGCACTCCTCTGATCCAGAGAGCTGTCTCTTCTTTCTGCCTCACCCACATATGGACTAATGGTATTCTGTCTACAAACATACAATCCCCTCGTCACACATAACATTTGATAACACGTAACTCACATTGTACATTCTTCTCAACTCTAGATTTTCCTGAGGTGAGCACTATGCGCTAGCCTTGCCTTTTAGCAAAATGGTGGGAGCAGTAAATACAAGCAGTAGTTAGGAATATTTAGGCTGGAACATTAAGTAGAAAAATTAGGTAGGAACATTAGGTAGAAGTAGTTGATAGGAACATTAGGCAGGACCCTCTGCAGACACTGCACTAGAATTGCCTTCTGCCAGTGGCCTGTTGAAGATGAGGCTTTAAGGCTAAGAAACAGCACTGCAGTTCGCTAGTTTTGGAAACTTTATTGTCGTGGCCACCACCTTGAGGGAGTTCCGGGTGAAAACAGGCATCAGATATATAAATAGGTAGATAGATAGACATACTATAGTACCTCACTGGAGGGGTCATTTTCTAATTCTGACTGTCTCTGTTAGATGTCACGCAAAAATCACCCATGGATTATGTGACATTTAGTGGCCATTAGCTGACTTTTAATGTTAGACCTAACCTAAACAAAGCAAACCATGCCTAACCTAACTTAGCCAAAGCCTAAGTAACGTAACACACTTGAACCAGACCAAACCTAAGGTTTTTTGATGTAATACCATTGAGAAAGTGTGGACACATTCATACTTATGCTTCTTATTTTTCACGTTGATGGTTTTTCATGTACGGGAACCCAATCAGCATGCAAAAAAATATAAAAATAAAACCATGGAAACTCTTTCAACAAGCAAAGAAATCATGCCAACCTGTTATGAGACAGGCCAGGTATCAAACAGAGAGGCAGAAAGTCTTGTCTTTTGTCTTGGTAACCTATCCAGTCTTCACTCGCACCACTCAGGCTTACAACGTGAACTACACATTACAATTTATGGCAAGTACTGCGTGCATTTACATTGAATAATGTAAGCATTTATATACATTTTGTATTGATTGATTTAGTTATTACGTCTTAGTATACATTCCTTTATAAATTTGTCTCTGTTCTGTATTGATTTATTTAGTTAATATGTCTTTAGTGTTGTACTTTATATGTTAGGATGATTGAAAATTACCACCCGGGATTGCATCTTCAACTTACAACATTATGCTTATGGAAAAATGTTTCCAATATTCACTTTTCCAGTTTACACTCATGTTTTCAGGAATGCATCTCCAGCATTAACTGAAGAACCTTTGAATGGTTTTCTTTTAGGAAGATGAAGAAAAAAACATGTAGCGTGCAAGTAGATGATTAAATGGTATCAGACTTATAGTAATATTTTTTTCTAACCTTATTTCAGACGGTCGCAGGTTCAAGCAATTCTAGCAAAGTTGACAAAATGGCAGAGTTCAAAGCTCGCTTGGCTAAGCTACATAGTAAAAGAGTAAGTTTTCCTTTTGTTGAACTTTGATATAATTTGCTCAGCAATAAGTAACATGCCACATCTGAACTTTGATATAATTTGCTCAGCAATAAGTAACATGCCACATCTGCTAGATGCACAGACAGATTAATATGTAGATTGATGAGTAAGATTGATTGTACATACATCTGTTGGAGAAAGCTGTCTTGAAAGTCAGCCAGAATGGTTTGAGGGTCGTGCTCCATAGTGATTTCTTTTCTCTGATTTTTTTTTCTCACAACTTCCCAAGTTAGTAAGTTAGCACCAGAAATAGTTGAAGAGAGGCTGCGTTCACTCATAACCATTCTCTAGCTGTCATATGTAATGCACCAAAACCACAGCTTCCAGTTCACAACCAGGCCTCTCAGACCTTTCTGTGGTTTACCTCACTGCTCCACATGCCCTGGTTCAGTCTATTGATAGCACTGATATGAGGCCAAATTATTTAGAACACCAGTACCAGTGGTGGCCTGAGTGTTGCTGGGATCCTGGGTTAGGGAGTCATTTGGGTCCCTGTAAAAGCTTAATTTTGATGACCGAAAATCAACAAAGACATTTCTGTATTTCAGATTCACTTAGTCCTATCCATAAAATTGCATTGAATGTGTCATGATGTGATATTGATAATACATAATACAAAATGATGCAAATAATGCAACATTTTTGGGGCCCCTGAAGTGTGAGGCCCAAGGTGGTTGCCCAGTGTGCCTTGCCCAAAGGCAAGTCCTGCTAGTACACTCATTAATGTTGATGAGCTCATCCTTATGATTTCATTAATAATCGGGGGAAGATTTCTAGGTTTAAGGATTTTTGGAATATAGTTTTATGAAAATTATGGTCTTAGTAAACTTGCTGTTATTACTATTTTTTGTTTCTGTATTTTTAAGTCTAACTATTGTAGAATTTATAAAACAGTCTTTCATATTCTAGAATGAAGCTGCAGTTTTGAACCATAAAGAAGTAGTGGAAGAAGACCGTCTAAAGCAAATGCCCAAAAACTACTTAAAGAAACGTCAAAGACTAGAAGCTGAGTATGAAGAAGAGCAAAGGAGGGAGGCTGCTGTAGCAGAGGTTAAACTCGAATTAACCATTTTTAAATTTTAAGGCTGGGATTAATCATTTTCATCTTACTGTATTTAATTTGTGCATGGTTTCCCATAAAGTTAAAGGGCTCAGATAGTAGTATGACTTTTAATTAAGGAAAATATGTGGTGTGAGATGGTTTGATCGAGTAAGTAATGTGAGGGTAAGAGAGATGTGTGGTAATAAAAAGAGTGTGG
>JAYMFT010099052.1:0-13812 GCA_038088735.1 Panulirus argus
CGTACATCAACACTGACCACGAGGCGTACATCAACACTGACCATGAGGCGTACATCAACACTGACCATGAGGCGTACATCAACACTGACCACGAGGCGTACATCAACACTGACCATGAGGCGTGCATCAACACTGACCACGAGGCGTACATCAACACTGACCACGGGGTCTACATCAACACTGACCACGAGGCGCGCATCAACACTGACCACGAGGCGCACATCAACACTGACTACGTGGCCTACATCAACACTGACCACGAGGCGTAAATCAACACTGACCACGGGGCGTAAATCAACACTGACCACGGGGCGTACGTCAACACTGACTTACAAGGCGTACGTCAACACTGACCAAGAAGGGTAGATCAACACTGACCACGGGGTCTGCATCAACACTGACCACGAGGGGCATCAATTCCCACACCCGCTACTTCTGTCATGCACACAAAACGGCTTTGCATTCCACGCAGGAAGGGTCCCATGCAGGCTCTGCCCTCCCCACTCCCTCCCTCCTCTCCCCGGGGAGGGGAGAGGGGGGGGGGCGAATGCGCCAGCGCATACGAGACGAAATTATATGTGTGTGTGTGTGTGTGTGTGTGTGTGTGATTCTGTCTGTCTGTCTGTCCAGGGAACAGACGCTTCGGATGTGATACCTGTCTGTACAGGGCTATACTCACCTGCACCTAGCCTGGGACAAGTTACCTGACCGTCCGGGGACACCGTCGCCATCAGCTGACCGTCCTAGGACACATCAACACCCCGACCGTCAAGGGACACTACCACTTATCAGTCCGGGGACACCACCGTACCGCTTGATCGTTCGGGGACACCACTACCGCCTGACTGTACGGAGACACCTGACTGTCCGTGGACACACACATCCGCGCCTGACCGTCCGGGGACACCACCCATCCATCACCTGGCCGTCTAGGGACACGCCGCTACAGACCTAACCGTCCGGGAACACACTATTGCTTTATTGTCCCGGGACACACCACCACCACCTGACCGTCCGGGGACACACCACCAACTGACAGTCCGAGCCCGAGGACACACCACATGGCCGCCCGGGGACACAAGCAGCACCCCCTGACCGTCCGTCGTGGGACACACCATCATCTGATTGTTCGTCCGGGGACACGCCAGCAACACCTGATCGTCCGTCCTAGGAAGACATATACCAAAAATCCCGATCATCCGAGGGACAGCATCACAGTACCTTGTCCTCTCCTGTCCATATATTCTATGTCCCGGGCCGGGATATGGCGTGTGGTTTAAGTGTGTTACGTAACTTGCTTTTAATGAGTAGTAACTGTGTGTGTACGTGTGAGTGTACATATGTGTGTGTACGTGTGTGTGTGTGTGTGTGTACGTGTGTGCGTGTGTGTATGTGTGTGAGTGTGTGTGTGTGTGTGTGTGTAGCAGGCCCAACAGCAGCTGGCCGGTATATATATATATAGATATATATTATACAATTTTCTTCCGTGATTCCTTCTTACTGTCCACTTAAATAACATTGTCATATTTGGACGTCCACTGGACGCTGTTGGTAGTAGACCACCCCCGTCCCGGGACACGCGTCGGAGGGGTGGAGGGGGGGAGAGGGGGGTGTGTGCGTGAGGGGAGAAAGGGGAGGAACAACAGAGCGACGGGACTAGTAAGGTGATGTTGTTTAGTGTCACATGGGTTGGGAGCGAGCGTGGAGGGTGCAGGTGGAAGGCGGGCGGCGGCACTCACCTCCGGGACACGCTACAACGCACACTGACCTAAGCACCCCGCCCAGCCTCCTTTATATACGTGCTCCTCCGCCAGGTGTCAAATGGCGGAATTTAACCTTCTCTTGCCTCCTTACGTCGGACGAAAGGGGGGGGGGGGTGTAGGTTCCCTCTCCCCCGCATATGGGGACACCCCCCCTCCTCCCTTCATCTTCCCCCCCTCCCGTCTTCTCCCCAGACCACCAGCCTCCCCACACCCCGGGCGGGGATAGCCCCGGCAAGAGAGGATAGATGGCTAGGAGTGGGCTGTAAAGGACGAAAAGACGAGTGGTTAGTTAGGCTAGACTTCCCCCTCCTCCTCTCCCCCACCTCGTCTCCTCCCCCGAACCTACCAGGAAGGGGAGCCCAACCCAGCTACCCAGAATGGGAAGGTAGGTGGGATGGGATGGGGTGGGGGTGGATAATGGGAAAGGGGCAACCAAAAATCATTCATCGCCTTTCCCATCACGTTGCCCACAATGGCGTTGGTCCTCCCTTCCGCTCCTTACCCAACAGCGCTTGCCCAAGTTTACCCATACCTCCGCCTCGCTGCCTTAACATTCCACCTGCCCATACCTCCCCTACCTCACACATTCAGACACACACAGACACACACACACACACACACATACACATTCACACAGGCTATCCCAAACTCCCTCATTCCCTCATCCAACGCTACTTGGCAACCTTACCCTCTCATAACCTCACAACTAACTCGACCACCTGGGTACCTGACCCTCATCGCCTCATTCCTAACTCTCACAGCCTCTCATTACTTCACAGACTCATCACCGTATTTACAAAGTGTTTGGCCACTCAGAGATGTGGTGTCGTGTTTACAAACAGTCGGGCCATTCAGAGATGTGGTGCTGTGTTTACAAACAGTCGGGCCACTCAGAGATGTGGTGTCGTGTTTACAAACAGTCGGGCCACTCAGAGATGTGGTGTCGTGTTTACAAACAGTCGGGCAATTCAGAGGTGTGGTGTCATGTTTACAAACTGCATGGTCATGTTTGTACACTTGTTAAGCCACAAACTGTTGGGGCAATCCTAGAAGATGTGATGGGGGCAGTGTACACTCTAGAGAACTCTAGACAGCATCAGCAACACCAAAACGTTATTCGGCCAGAGATGAATACAAGATTTGAAATGAATGATCACAAACTCCTGATCCCAGATTACAATAAAGCAAACTTCGACCAACTCAGACACGAAATTAAAAAGAGTAGCTGAATGTATTTTAATGGTTACGCAGTTGAAGAAATCTGGAGTGTTCTTAAAAAAAAAAGAATTAATTCTAACCGAAAATTAGTAAAATCAACAAGAAAGATGCTGTAATAAGACCCAGTACAGACTCAAACATGGATGACTGCGTAAATAAAAGAGCCAATATGCCATGATAAAAAGACAAAAAGATAAGTTAACAGAAAAGAATGGAGAGGAAACTTAAAGAAAACAATGAGAAAGATCAATGTAATTATGAAAAAAGATCTTTCCCTCAATGTTCAAAATAATCGCAAAGGTATTCCAGACCAAATACACAAGACAAAGGAACATAGAATGTATAGTAGCTGTCGAACACAGCAAGTTAAGATGAAGTAGCTACCGAACACAGGAAAGTTAGCGACGACAAAGTTGCACTGGAAGAACATTAAGATAGAAATCAAATGCAAAAAGCAGTTTTCCCCAGTGCCTGGTAGGAAAAAAAAAATGTTTGACAGAAATTCATAGCTACAAAATACGGAAAGACTCGGAACAAGTCAACCCAAACAAGTCGACTGTACCAGTTCAGCCCCTGGAGTCTCGAAGGACACTACACGACGCTTGATATTTTCCATAACCATAATGTTCCAAAATTCACTAACCGAAGGTGAATTACACACGGTGAAAGAAGAAAAAAAACTTCTGACCACTTTTTGTGCGAGACAAAATGACACCGCGTACGAGGAATTTTGAGAAATGCCCGTTGGTCTGGCCTCACCTGGTGAACCCTGCTTTTATGATAATAAATCAATTGCTGGCGACATTTCCTGTCATTTACCAAAATAAATGTTATATTGAATTCATATTACGATGAAAACAGCATACACAAACTAGGACTTCCAAAATCTATCTCATACTCAGGTTTACTTATCCTACCGAGACAACACGAGTCGTATCGATCATTTCGAAATTCATCGGATCCGTCTAGGAAGATACTTTTTTTACCGCGTGTACCAATTGACTGAAATTTGGCCAAAGTCTTCCCTATGTAAAGGAAAAGAGATGAATAATGCGCTGTAAATTACCGCTTGATTAGCCGCACGTTGGTTCTAAGTAAAACGATCGAAGAAAATATAGTATCAGACAAAACTGTAAGAATTTCCAGATCCCAATCTAATAACGGGCATATCGTGCTCCTTTGGCAACAAAAGAATCTTGTCTAACAAACATAACTAGATATTTCTTTTTTTCTTACTGTTGTACTTGGGATTCAAAAGTTCCTTCAGATGCAACGCTTATATTTTCAAAAGGCATTTGACAAAGCTACTATTCTACACGGAATTAAAACCAGAGGAGACAGATATTGTGCGAGAGTTGCCAACAACCGCAAGAGACATAGACCGGCCGAGTGACTGAACGTTTCGCCTCCTTGCTCCCAACAGCTGGGATACAACTGTCCACACCTCCTCACCGTATTTTCCTCCTCCTCCTGTTCCCTCCCCCTAGAGTCTATCTCCCTTTAAGAGGCGGTTCTGTCATCACCTGAAGAACAGGCTATAAGGGCATGGGCTTTGATATGGGCAACCAATACCCGTGATCGATGCCCGTTTCTGTGCTGAGCACGACGGTATGACCTCTGGGTACGATGGTGTACGACCCTCGGCTATGATGGCCTGGCCTTCGACCTGACCCTAAAGGGTCTGGTCGAAAGCTCACACCATCAGGCCCAAGGACAATACCATCCTGCCCGAGAGGCGCACCGTAGTGACCTGAGTATAGGTACCGTCATGCCCAAGGTGGTCTTCTCTCATACGTGTCTCACCTTTGGTCCTCCTCTCTCAGGGATTTTGGTCCCCTCGACATCACAATTTCATTTCACCGAGTGTCTTTTGATTTCTAAACTTCCTGCCTTTGGCATTTCTAACTCTCTCTGTTCTTCAGTGCACAAGTTCCTTTTCGGCCGCTCCATCGTGGTTGTCGCTGATGGAGAGACTTCTCCCTCTCGTCACGTCAACAACGGAGTCCATCAGGGTATTATCCTATCTCTTATCCTCTTTCTCCTCTCCATACGTGATCGTTCTTCATTCTTTAAGCCCTATTCATTCTTACGCTCTTGATTCCAATCTTAGTACATCAGCTCACTTTCCTTCCCCTCTTGTCTCCAATACTCGTTCTTTTTCTCGCACTGAACTTATTTTCCTCTTTTGATTGGGTCCCTGTGCGGCATCTCAGAAGGGGGAAGCAGCAACCTGCTTGAATTCAAGAGTGGAAATAAGCTATTTCTTCCTGCATCTCATATAAGATTCCTCACGTTTCCTTATTTCAGATCTCAAAATAGTACAGTTCATCCCATCGCTACATAAACTTGTTGGGCATAACCACAACCTTCACTCTGTCCTGGAATGTCCACATAAATGAACATCACAAAACCTCCTTCGCAAAAGCTGGTAGTATCGAATAGGTGGAAAAATCATTTCTCTTCTAAGCAGCTATTCCACATATACATTCTGTATCAACTAGTTCCTCCCTCTCTACACCCACTTTTATCCTGACCTTCACCAACAAAATGATCACACATTCCACCTGCCACCTCTCTCAGCACGTTCACATCCAACAGCCTCTCCTTTGCACGCCTGTCAGTCAACACGTAATCCAATTATGCTCACCGACCTCCATCCCCACCCACCCACCCACACACACTTATCTATGCACTTTTTCTTCTTCTTGTCAAGACCATGTATTCTCGATCACCATTCCTCTTTCAGCTAACAACTCGACAAGTTTTTTCTCACTCTCATCTATACAGGGGATCCCATGTCCCCCAGTTATACCCTCAATCACCTTGGAATCAGGCTCCGTAACAGCAAGAGATGTTCTCTTGCATCAGAGCTGCCAAAACATTAACTCACCACCTCCAAAAGATACACTTCTTTCATCCTCACTCCTCTCAGTAAATGGATGTTATGGATGTTATATATAGCCCAGAATGGATACTGTGGTGGGTCAGCGGCCTAGGACGGGTACTAGGTGTACTGTGGTGGGCCAGCAGCCCAGGACGGGCACTGTGGTGGGCTGGTAGCCCAGGACGGGTACTGTGGTGGGCCAGCAGCCAAGGATGGGTACTGTGGTGGGCCAGCAACCTAGGACTGGTACTGTGGTAGATCAGCAGCCCAGGACGGGTACTGTGGTGGGTTAATATATATATATATATATATTCATGAATCTGCAACAGTAATTAGCCCTGGCGAGGTGCTATAAATGTCCCTCCTTCTTCAGGAGCTGTTATCCCCGTCGAGCCACTGAAGAGTTCCTTCGTCCCAGAGGCAACACGCTAACCTTCAACGGGCGTCCGGCACGAGGCGGCCCGTCCCGGTCTCAGTACTTGACCACCGATATATCTGTCACCAGTCATGTGGAGCAGGTCCCACGCGAGGGGGCCCGCTTGTCCAACGCCTTGTATGCGTCTCGCTACATCGCGGCCGCTGACAGCTGAAAGCCCGTAATCCCCAGACTAACGCCACTCCCGCTTTCTCGGGGTCTTTCGTCACCCTTCATCGTCTGTTGTGGCGCGTCGCGGTGTGTGTGTGTGGCACCTCTCCTCAAGACCCCGGACGGGAAGGATGTGGACGGAGTGTGAGTATATTTGTCCTCTCTCTCTATGTCCGTCCTGTCCACAGTCATGGGTGATGCTTGCCACGCCCCGCGCGGTGAGAGTGGTGGGGATGTATACGATTGGTTGAGGTCGCCTTATTACTACGGCATACCTTTTGTTACCCCGTGTCTTATGCAGTCTCTCTCGCGTCACATCCGTAAGACATGGAGGCCTCAAGCTTTGGGCGTAGGTACTACCTCGGATTCTGCTTTGAGTTACCGCACTCTGGCCTTGATGGAGGCGGCCCCACCTCTGTAGCTTGCCTTTTTTTTTTATTTATTACTCTCCTGTCCTTATGCAGAGTACAGGTGCCACAGAGCCTGCATTGTATGCCAGTTAGTGCGGTGGGGATGGAAGGAGAGGGTGTCTACGTGAATTATATCCCACTTGCCAACTGGCACTCCGTGGCAGTTGCTGGGTTCTTATGACTCCTTGGGATGCCCTCACTTAACACACACACACACACACACACAGTGTACTCTCTCTCGCAGTCAAGTTGACAAGGTTGCGTCTCTCTACACCCGAGAGATACACCTGGCAATGTACCATCTCTATACCTAACTCCTGAGACGATAAAAGCAAAATGCTTTTGAATAAACTCAATTCAGGAGATGGACCAGCACACCGGCTCTACATGGAGACGAGCACAACTACCTCCTGCAGCTGACCAAACCCTGGCCTCATGAGGAGGTGGCGCTTTTGCAGACTCGCTCGCTTCGCCCTGTGGCCTCATGAACCAGCACCGTCATAGCCAACACCCACGCAACACGTCCTCCCCTTCTGGTTGACCATGGGGGCGAGGAGGGAGGGCGAGTGAGTGAGTGAGCTGGCTGGCTGGCTGGCTTCACCGGCATTCTGGGAACGACCAAGCCACCAGGATACAGTCCTTGGGGAAGTAGCCGTTTCATGCCCACCTCCCTCCCTCCTTCTCCTCACGAGACGGGCCTAAAGATCCATCACGCTGGAGAGGAGACAATCGACAGACGTCTCGCGCTCAACCCGGACACACGGGAAGAGAGATTGGGGGTGAAGTGGTCAGTGGGAGGAACGCTTGTTGTCCTATCCAGTCACCGCGACGGAGGAGTTAAGACTCGTTTTAACTCCAAGGCATCATTTTGAGGCCTAAGTCATGTTCCCACATTCTCTGAAGAATTTCCCTCTTCTACGAAAGTTTTCTCAAGTGTATCCGCTATTGGAAATTCCCCGAAGCCTGTCCACTGTAGAAATCATCTATAGCCCATCCATTACGGATGTCCTCTTATAACTACCCACTACATAGATCCCTTGAATCCCATCCACTAAAGAAACAATCTTATCCCTACCCACTACAGAAACTCCTTATAGCCCATCCACTACGGGTGTCCCCTGTTTACCTATCTATCTATTCACCTATATATCCATCTATATATATCTGTACTACATGATGATCCTTCATAGCTATTTTCCTACCAACTGATGTGTCTGAGGGAGTGGTGGGTGGGGAGATGCCTTCTGCTTTGCTATCCTGTCTCCACATATGCAGAATAGGAATACAGGTGCTATCCTCCAGCAGATAATTTCGTCATAGACCATCATGTTTTCTTTCCTATGTAAAGCTACAAAATTCCTCTAAATCTCATCCACATCAAAAATATTATAAAAGGATTATCTAACACCTAAGCCAAATAATATTTAACACAGAAACAGACTGAAACCTAACATCTGAACACATCTAACACCTAAACTATCCAAAAACAAATGTCTGAACCTTCTAACATCTAACAGTTACACCCACTAACATCTGGACGCACTAACCCCATTATCATATGCCATCTGAAAATGATTAACACTTAACTACTGAACTAACGAACAGTTCACGTCTAAAAACTCTTTCGTTAGTGCTAGGGCCGAAAAACAAACATCTAACATAGGAAAGATAAGGTCACAGAACTAACTAAAACATCTCCGCCGTCCAATTGTACAAGACAGACGAACAGAAAGACGCGTATCCCAGCTGATGTAAAATTCACCAGTTCCCAGTATCTCTCACATGTATCGGGTAAACCTTGTGGTACACTGAACGAAATCTGAATTCATTTCAGGGTCAGTGCAAGGCTCGTTTCCCTGTAAGAATAACGAGCCAATAATATGTCTACAAGAGACACTGATAACTTTAATTCCAACAGGGATGGAAACAGTGAGCCGAACTAAGGACGTACGCTAGGGGCGCCGTGCGGCACGTGGATAGCGCACGTACAGACCAACTTGACCTGGGGAATGTTGGCCGTCGCACGCCCGCATCCCCGTCCACGTAGAGACCAACCTGACCGGAAGGACAGGGGTAACCAGTTGATGCTGCCTTAAGTGAACTTTTGCCATCAGTGACTAAGCAGAGCTGCTAGTCAGTGTCATGCTGTACGGCAGGATTACAGTGTATCGCGTCCTTTGAAGCGTTTAAGTGCGTTAGACTGGTCAAGTTAATAGTAGCAGGTGTGTTAGGATACATGCCACATTATTTCTACCGTTGTATATAGAATTAGATATTATATGTAAGAATATTTGCGGCCTTTCCTTAGCCTACAGTGTAGTGAGTAGTCACAGTATGCTTGGCAGTCCACTAGTCTAGTTGGGTCATTAATATCTTTTTAAGATGTTTTTCGAAAACCATATCCATTGGCCCCCATGACCATCTCACGTGATCATCAGCAACTATAAAGCAGTAGTAATAACATCGAAGGCGTAGAATAATTTCCTTTTTACTCTTCCTATTTTTTTACCCATATATATATATAATCCTGTACCATCAACAAAGTTTCTACGTTTAACATAGCTTTGTTGTGGAGACCAGCCACATAACGATTGTCTGTTATAATACTTCCTTCTTCACCTTGAACAACGAAGCTGTTGAATTCTCTTCCTTTTTTACTATAACCTTCCAGTCTTTAAGAGTATAATCTACAAACACCCGAGGAGGTCAAATCAACCTCTCTTTTATCTTCCCTATACTCTGTATCCATCTATGACCACGACTGGGTGCTTGCAGTTATCATATAAATGATGAATTTATAAAGTTAGTGGAGAAAAGAAATACGCCGTTTCCTTCTATCATAAGCTATCGAAAATTGATGCTAATTAGGCTCATTTAAACTGTATATAAGCAATGAAGCAAAATATTAAGCTTAATCAAATATCATGGGAAATAAAGACAGATGAAACTAAATAAACAACTGAAAGAAATAACGTAAGTCAAGCAAACTGGACTCTGAAACTATTACAAACTAAACAAATGAAACGCCATTCCACTGCATCATAAGTAAAGCATATCAAGTCGCGCTGAAGAGCGTCTTAAATAAAACAAACCACGTTCAATCAACCTGCATCAGAAATAAAGCACAATCCGTTGCACATACGCCCAGAGGCGCCAATAAACATTTTGATCGAAGGTAAAAATAGTAGTGTCCCCCGAAAGACCTTAATCCTCCTTATTCTCTTCTTCCTCCTTTTCTGTTTCACAGTAAAGAAAATGGAATAATTTCCACCTCATCTTTATTACAGATAATGCATAACCTTTAACGCCATGAAATATCGAATGGACACCAGTGTAAGAAGGTGAAAGATGTCTAGAGTGAATAATGATGATATTTACAGCAGAAGGATGAGAGGAAAACGTAACAAGTGTAACAAAGAAAATGTGGAAGTGATGGGAGACCTTATGAAATCTAGGAACATCAGAGAAGTTTGTTGAGTGAAGGCAGGTCAATTGAAGGAAGTCACAACTGAGGTCAACCTCAAGTAGATGATTACTGAGGTGGAGAATGACGACTGAGGAAATTGAGGGGACGACTTCTGAGATAGGACGACTACTGAGGTGAACGACTACCAGGAGAGACAAGGAAAACTTCAGCTCTCACAAACCAAGTGTTAGATAACAAAAAAGACAGAAAATAATGAACTGTCACGTGACCGACCCAGTAAACAGTTAGGCTAATAATGACAGTCACAAGAGAATCCAGTCCTATACATTCCCTTACCCAACAGTCAGTCACGAAGCATAAGCCATCTGGAAGGTAAGACAGTCGTAAGGAGGTCAAGAGATATACAGTCTCCAGTCTCCGCCGCCAGTCAGGAGGAGGGGGAGGGGAGGTTGAAGCGAGACAGACAAGGAGGGGGGGGGGGGAAGCCTTGGGGGGGGGAGTGGACACCCTTCTGCGGCTTTTCCAGGAAGATCCTGGAAGGGGAACCCACGAGCCGGCGCTCACATATAAATCATGAAGACCATGCAATTAGGCTGTTAAAGCCTGCCCGAGTATTACCGTGAGGGTCGGGTCAGACTTGGAGGGGGACTGGGGGCTGGATCGTCCGTGGGGGGGGGGGAGGGAGGAGGTCGAGTGGAACCAGGAGGGGGCTCTTCTCTGGAGCCGGATGGAACTAGGAAGGGTCTTTGGGGGAGCTGGGTAGAACCAGGGAAGGGTCATAGGGGAAGCTGGATGCAACTGGGAGGGTCTTTGGGAAGACGGATGGAACCAGGAAGGTCTTCTGAGAGCCGGGTGGAACCGGGAGAGTGGGGAGGTACAGCCATGGCAAATAATCGTGGACCATGTCAGCACATCCCTGCCCACCCAAACCCACCCCTACACACTGACACCCACTACCCCACCCCGGCCAGTAACTACACTAGTGGACAAGGCTGTCAGCTGTTTGCTAATCTCGGTCTGCCGACACTTCAATACAAGCTCAATGAAAACTATGTTTTATTTCACATGACAAAAAGTGTATGTTGTATTCTGATGAGTTCAGTAACAGTGATTAAGGTGTGTGCTTTCAAACATGTTCCAGGCATAGTCTATGTTACCTTGTCACCACACAGTAGTCCAGAAATGCGTGAAACAGTGTTCTCTGTTATGAAATATTACAAACACATTGTCAATTTCATATTGGCGAAGGTGACATGGTGAGGTTGGGTATCTGTAAAATTCAGTGCCGCAGCAGAGAGCAGTCAGGGTAAGTGATATGTATAAAATATAAATATATGTATAAATATGAAAATATGGAAATATGAATATTTATAGTGATATTACTATATGAAACATTCAGTGAAACCTGTAGTTCTGTTGATTATACCACGTAAAGCTGATTATCCACTGTATTTAGAAGGGAGTTAGGAAGACATTGGTTTAGTAATCGTGTAGTTGATGAATGGAACAGGCTTCCAGATCACATAGTTAGTGCTAGTTCGGTAAATAGCTTCAAAATCAAAATAGATAATTATATGAGTGAAAAAGGATGGGTATAATTTGCTCTGTTATTATGGTCAAATTAAGGGAGGGTAGGATTAGTGTATAAAGGAGCTGCCACGTATGTGTCAATAGGCATGCTGCAGTTATCCTACTTATCTTGTGTTATCTTGTGTATAACCTTATCAGGTATGGCAGAAAGACGAGGACATCGTCGCGAGCCACAGGCTAATAAACCCGACGTTATATTACAACGAGGCATGATTATTGGCCGTTATCAAGCCAATCAATCCATAAGTCAGATAAGCCGAGAAATGGGGATTAGTAGGAATGCCGTCAAGCGGTGGATTCGACGCTACGAAGCGGAGGGCCACGTCAACACCCGACCACGACCAGGACGACCACGAGTAACAACGGTGCAAGAGGATGCCAATCTTCTAGCAGAAGCCCGGCACGCACCGTTTAAATCGTCGCCTACGTTAACACGGTATGATTTTGATCTCAGTAACAGATAAACAAGTTATGATTTTGCCTACAATAGTCCGATATGTTGGTTCCAATATACAATACAGGGTGTAACACGAGTTTGTGCAACTACTTGTAGAGGTGAGAGAATATGGGATTCTGAGTCGAATATCTTCTATACACAGTTGCATTTTAAGGATTAGTGTAGGCGTGAGGAACAGACTAATCTGTATTTTCTGTTCCATTTCATCTGACTGAATGGGTCACTTTCAAAACTCATTACTAAGTCGCGGCTGCATGAAAGTCAATGAACCTTTGCTTAATAACTGTATAGACTACTTTCTACTTCATAACGAATTCGCATCGAATTTCATGCGTCCGCGACTTCGTAATTAAGCTATGAAAGTGGCCAATTTACTTTGCATCATTATTAAACTCCACCTCACGCCTAAACTAATCCTGACAATGCAAATGTGTATAGATGATTTTTGACTCAGATTCACATGTTCTTTCACCTCTACAAGTATTTGCAGAGACTCGTGTTACACCCTGTATACTGTTTACGCAGGGAGCTTCATCTGTCGTGCAGCGCCCGCGCTACGAGAGGGCGTTTGCTGGATGCTGGTCTGCCCTCCCGTGTGCCGGCGAAAAGATCATTTCTTGCAGAACAACAAAAGGTGGAGAGGTTGCATTTTGCCGAGAGCTACGCAGGAGAGACAGGAGTTCTGGAGGTCGGTCATATTTACCGACGAAACGAGCTTTTCGTCGTTTCCAAAGTCAAACCGGCACTGCAGGCGCCCTATCGGCGAGAGATATAACGAAAACTTTATATTCTACAGTGACAGGTCGGGCCGGGTCAGCCAAGCCATGTATGGATGGATGTGGTTCGGTTTAGTTGGGGAGCTTATCCCAGTTGAGGGGATGATGAATTCCCCTCAATATATAAATATATTGGAAACCTGCCTTTTGCCGAGTGTGCGACATCGACGAGTCCCTCCCCATCATATCAGTGCAGGA
The DNA here is from genome assembly GCA_038088735.1 of Panulirus argus. Taxonomy (NCBI): domain Eukaryota; kingdom Metazoa; phylum Arthropoda; class Malacostraca; order Decapoda; family Palinuridae; genus Panulirus; species Panulirus argus. Next base: position 13,310 of record JAYMFT010099052.1, read on the forward strand.
CAGGTCGCCAATCCACACGAGCAGAGCAGTGACCGCCTGGTTCGCCAGTCACCAGGAATTTCAGTTACTCGACTGGCTTCCAAAGGGGTGTGATAACAACCCTATTGAAAATCTATGGGGCATAATGAAAAGCGAGTGGGAGGTCCAGGAAGAGACCAATGCCTCGACCATCCAGAGTACAGAAATATGGGAAAGTCTCAGGAGAACACCTGATATCTGCGTATAGTTCGTAGACTCAATCCCCTCACGTTTGCAGCAGGTGATCGATGTTGGTGGTGGGTGGACTAAGTATTAATGGGTGTATGTTTTATTATTACGTTAGTTAACGTATATCAGTAAATATCATGTGTGTGTATCGGTGTCTTCATTCTACCCTCTATATCATCACATTAAAGGTATAACCTCTGGAGGGGGAAAAAAGAAAGCATACATACCGAGGGCTAATCAATCTTCCCATTGATAACATTGGCCTGAACATCAATGCCATGATTAATCTATAACCT
>JAYMFT010099063.1:0-13812 GCA_038088735.1 Panulirus argus
TATATATATATATATATATATATATATATATAGATAGATAGATAGATAGATAGATAGATAGAGATAGATAGATAGATATAGATATATATACACACACAAACAGCAACAGACCATTGGCTTCTTTCGAGGCTATTTGTGATAGTGACAGGTATTTTAGAAACTCACAGATTACTGTAGGTAAAAGCTATAGGGCAGACAGATAGTGCAGAGACAATAGCCTGCAAATCTGAAAGACCAAGATAATCAAAAAGCCTTTTGATCACTTTGAATAACTCGCATCAAATCACCTCTCAAACTTCTCGTATCTTTTCTCTCTCTCTCTTTTTTTGGACATCTGCTTCGCTCTCTCCTGATTTTTAATATACACACTGCACCTTTCTCATACACTGTTTCCATAGACGAATAAGAATCCAGAGTAATTACGGAGGCGAATGGAAAAGTAAAACGGACTGGAAATCCTCCAAAAACATAGGGGATAGTCTGGTCCCGGGAAACGAAGTCCAGCTTCAATCTGGAAGAGGAAATTGTACTTAGAGCCACTCAGTTCCAGGAAGCTATTTTCTGCACTCTGGATTCCATTTGAATTGCACAGAGGAGGAATAATATTCAGGATTATATTTCTGAAGAGAAATGAATAATACTGACGATTAGGATTTCTGGATTCCACTTAAATGCCCCCAGAGGAATTATTTTTGCAGTCATGTTTCCAAATTCTCTTGTATATCACTGGAGGAATTATATATACGATGTGAATTCCCTTCAAAGAGCACTTGCGGAGTTACATTCACAATCAAATTCTTAAATTCCACTTAGATTTCACTGAAGGCAACACAAGCACAATCACGTTTCTGAATTCCACTCAGTTGACACATGAGGAAATATAACCATGTTCAGCTTTCTAACACTCATGTTTGACATTCTAAGTCAAATTCTATATAGCAAAATTTTGATGGTTTAGATACCGCTGCTTTCATTTTCGGGGCATTGTCATCTGCCGCCTGTCATCTGGCCTGGTATCTATTTTCGTGTCAGTTCAAAGGGAAGCAGATCTTTTATATCTGCCGCCTCGTATACTCCCAGCATCCTCTCTCTCTCTCTCTCTCTCTCTCTCTCTCTTCTCTCTCTCTCTCGCTCTCTTTACCCCCGTTTCTCTCGAACACTAAAGAGGAACTGATCTATTCCCACGAACGTCTCTTTATCTGATAGCGCAGACAGCGTTTTCCACGGCGTGTTAGCCAATTCGGCTTCAAGTTTTCTTGCACATCCATCGACAGGTGAGTTCATACGGATGTAGCTCTCGTTTCCGATGGTGTGGATGAACTGGGTTGCCGTCGGAGATCTGTTTATTCCGTCCCCGTTGCTTAAGGAGTTCGACTGCGTGTCTGTCAACGGCAGCAGCACCGTCAGGAGTGCTAGCAATAGCAGGACTAGGTACAGCAGTTTTAAAAGAAGAGGAATACGAACAACAGAAACAGAAGCAGTTTCTGTTAACGGTAAAGAACGCGAGCACGGGTCTGTTTACTTGCATCAGTCAGGAAAAATATTATCTTTTTGCTGACACCACTAACATCATCGGCTCTTCTAACACCAGGGTTACTACCTAACAGCAGAAGCCTACCAACAACGCTTTTTTTTTTTGTTTGTTTCCCTGCCAACATCACTAGCCTACCAAGGCTCCTTGCTGATCTCACTAACAACGCCGAGGTCATGAACATTTTGGCCCCACTGCCAACACCACCAACCTACCAACACCACTGCCAACACCATCGACCTACCAACACCGCTGATCTCCACCAGCGTTAGTAGCACCACCACCAACACCACCACCACCACTGGCATCACCACCCAAGACCACTGACACGACCACTAGCATTTGCCGGCGTGGAAAACACCGCTTCCATCACTACCGACGCTAATTCCACCTACACTGTCGTCACAACCATCTTTCCCCAACAAATAACCACCACCACCACTGCGACGCCAACAAACCACGGCCTCCGTCCTCCTCCTCCTCCACCACCACCACCATTTTGCATCCGTATGCAGGTATCGTCCAGAAACAAGAACTCACCTCCCTCCTCCCTCCCCCACCACCACCACCACCACCACCACAAGGGTCCTAGAGAGACAGACTGTCTTCTCCTCCTCCCTGACGGGGACGAACGAGCGACCACGTCTCTTGGCAAGCCGTCAGGAACACGGGAGGAGGTTGGTTGGGTGTCGTCTCGGGGGCTGAAGAAGAGGGAGCCTGGGTTTAATCCCCGCCGCCATTAGGGATTTAGTCTGAGGGAGACACTACTGAAGTGTGTGTGTGTGTGTGTGTCACCACCAGTTCGCCCCTTCAGCTCCCTCGATCTCCATCTGGCTTTTGGGTAACAAGATTCTGTGACATGCGTGTCTGGAAGTGTGGGTGTGTGTGTGTGTGTGTCAAGGCGGAGGCTGCGCTGGGAAAAAAAAAGTCATGTGGTCCTTGCTCTTTTCTTTCTCTGTCTGTCTGTCTGTCTGTCTGTCTGTCTGTCTCTCTCTCTCTCTCTCTCTCTCTCTCTCTCTCTCCTCTATATATATATATATATATATATATTGCTGGACTTCGCTTACCCGAGGTTACACCGCGAATGAAAAGTCACTTCTTGCGAGGCTACATGAATGGAAGTAGTCTCGTCAATGAACTTCTCACTCCAAAGTAGTCTACATTTCCCTGCTACCGGAAGTAGCTCAGCCTTGAACTGCAGGAGCCACATATGACAGCTAGAGAATAGATGTGAGCGAATGGTGTCTTTTCTTCATTCCGGGAGTTACCTCGCTAACGTGAGAAACTGTGAACAAGTATGAAGAGATAAAAATAGTGTATATATATATATATATATATATATATATATATATATATATATATATATATATATATATATTGGCGGTACAAGCAACATAGCTGGTCGGCTGCCAACGCTATTAATACGGAGACTATGGCGGGTGTGTGTTTAGTAGACGTCCCGAGCGGGCACCTGTGCCTTCCACCCAAACCTGCCTGCTCTTAGTGTCGCCTACTGCTGCTGGCGCTGCTGATTTTACCTGCTGCCGCTTATGGTGTCCTCTGCTGATATTACTGATGTCACTTGGTTCTGCTAAGGTTACCCGATGATGCTGATGTCACCTGGTGTCTCTGAACCTGTCTGATCCTTCTCGCAAGGCTGGGTAGATGTCATCACCCAGCGAGTGGATTTCAACCATTTAGTAACTCACTAATACTAAAAGAGCGTTAAATGAAATCAGATGGGGAAGGATAGCGGGATGGTATGAGTCTTCCTCCCAACGAGAGCAGGAGGGGGATGGGGAAGAAAACTGTTTTAAGACGGATATAAAAGGAAAGGGAAGACAGAAGAAGAGACGGGGAACGGACAGGTAGCCAACAGAGGGGAGGAACGTCTCTCGCACGGATGAAGAAGCACCATCGTCATCAACGAAGGAGGTGGCTGTGATATAGAGCAGCTAGTGGGGGAAAAGTCTTCCCCTGGTGTCATCTTTGGATACACGAAGCTAAAACTTGTAGCTGCTGTTCTCTGATCGTCGTCGTGGGATGGGCTTGAAGGCCGAGCGACCGAGTTAATATTATTAACTGTCAACAACTGTTGTCGTAAGCAACCGAACGCCACTTTGTCACAAGACATTGGCACACCTCCATGACTCCTAGTGATCAGGTAAGGTCAGATTAACGACCTCACCGCTGCGTGCCTCGCGGACATAAATATGACACGGTAGGGGAGGAAGACTTCCCACCCTCGCCTGGTCCGCGATAACACGTAATCCCAGGACGTGAGATTGCCCGGTGACGAGATACATCCACGTGTGTGTGTGTGGCTGCCAAGATTCAAGTAGGAGATCAAAGGTACGGGAAGCCAATCATTTAAACCGACAGGAACATTTACATAGTCTTCTTTCACATCCTCAACATCCAGTTCCGCGTCTAGAAGAGGGGGCAGCGCCTCACCCGTAACCCGCCTAAGATCTGTGATAACACAACCAGTTCCCTGACTGACTTGTTTTCCTTGCGTTCCCTTACCTCTAAATATGCCTTCTTGTTTTCATCCTTATTTGACTGATACAGTCCAACTGATCTTTTCTCGTGCGTTCCTCAGGCAACAACACATTCTTCGCTTGATATGCCCCCGCTGCATCCTGGTGACGGCCGGCCTTTAGATACTGACCCCGTCACGTGATGAGTGGCCCTGCCCGACCTGCGTCTACACATACTTTACTCATTGATACAGAAAAGACCGATCTAGCATTCAGTCTGTCCGCGATGTGGTGAATACTGATGCTTATGTCTATACAGACTTACAATCCGTGTAATAGAGTTTATTACGTTGAGCTACTTCAGCTCAAATGATGTACTATACAGTGCCGATTCTTAACGTCATAGGAAGCGGTGAATTTTCCAAAAATTGACGAGAAATTTAATTTCTATGGCAGCCGAGACCAGAAACAAAAACTGGTTTCCTCGAGGAAAGTCTAAACAAAACATTTTCTGTTACTGGGTCAGAGAGACTTCAACATCACAGTCAGCCTCCTCAACATTCTCGAGTTTAAACACAGACGCTCGACAGACGCATCGCTAGGAATCAAAAGTGCTCACGGTGAGGGTGGTATAAACACTAGATCAGACAGATATATAAAAATCACTTTCCTCTTCCTCTATGCATTGAGGATCGCACCTTTTGTACTTCCGACTGTTAATCTCAACCCTGGAGGGGAAAGCTTTCTTATTTAACCTGTGTATAGAGGTTTTCACCTCAGCGTTATATGGGAGGGAGCTGGTAATTTTCATGTCTGTAGAGTTTCTGAGACATTTACGAAAAAAAAAAACACGCCTCACCCGTGTGGGGGCTGGGTTCTGTATGTGCATGGCTCGTAAGAATGTCGTGGTTTAGTCCATCCCAAGGAAAGGAGATGGTCCTAATCTTTTGAATTATCGTCCCAACTCTCACTTCTACTGTCTCTATTCTTCAAAGAATCCCTCTCAACTCCCACTTCTTCAAATACGAAATCTCGTCGCCTTTATTCGGATCATCAATTAGGCTAAATTTAGGAAAGCAGGATCCACCGGTGATCTTTCCCGAATGACCGACCTTTGCTTTCTGAATTTCCTTCTTTTATGGGACTTTTCTGCTTCATCCTTTTCCAAAGCATAGATTTCCTTCCAGTCGTTCCATCGTGGTAAGAAGGTCGGACACCTCCCTATCATCCTATCAGCAGCGGTGTCCTCACGGGTTCTGTCCTTACGGCCTACTCTCTTTCTTCACTCTGTAAGCGATCTTCTTGTCATCCTTCAACCCGATTTACTGTTATGATGAAGATTCCACTTTATATGCTCAGCTCATTTTACCTCACGTCCTCATCTTGCAACCTGATCTTTTCCTCTTACCGAACACAACTTCTCCTCTCATTCAGATACGAGGCATCGCAGAATCGGGAAGATGCAGTCTGTTTAAAGTCAACGATGCGAAATCTACCTACATATATATCTTTCTCTAAATCTTCTTCATTCTTTACTATCAAATTTCAGAGCACTATCACCCAGGCCTACGGGAACAAGTTGGACATAACCTCATCTTTCATTCTGTTCTGGAAACCCCCACGTGAAGAACATCACAGAATCTGTTTCCCGAAAGCTGAGAGTGCTGAGAAGGTGCCTCCGTTTCATTCCTTCTGAACAATTATACCACAGTCATACGCGCTTCGTCCGCCCGGTGGCTCGTCTTCCACTTCTCTATAAGCTGGAGTGGAACAAAGAGAAAAAAGCCTTCCGTCATATTGATTCTTCTGGCATCACCTCTCTCCATCCATCCCTTTCCGTCCGCCACACCGATGCCTCCCTCTCCCTATTCTACGTGTATCATTTTGCCCCCTTATTTTTCTGAGCTGCCTGCGTGTGTTCCAAACCCTAGACCTGCGGCAAACGACTGATTGCTGCTTCCCATAGCTTATGTGTGGAATCTGGCCACACGAGGACTGACCGTTATGATGCCTCTTTTCTTCGTACGACGACCTCTCTTCCGTCTTTTGCCTTTCCCGCTTCCTACAATCTTACCATCTTTGAGAGTCAGGTCTATCAGGAGCTGAGATTAATCCAGACCCTCTTTTATTTTTTTTTCTCTCTCTCTCTCACTTTCTTCTTCACCAAATCCGATATGGCCAAGACTGGGGTATTTTTTGCCCTTGCCAAATAGACCACTATGAAAGAAAAATAAATGGATACGTTATACGCTCTCTTAGAATTTCAAATGATTTTTTTTTTTTATATGGTAGCTGACACGGCACGGACAGCTCAATACCCTACTCAAGGCTGACACTTATCCAAGCCTAAGCTAAGTACCCATTTTATCGACCAAACCCTAGGAAAGGAGGAACAGCTGGGTTATTGCGAACCGACTGCCACGACCAGGATTCGAACCTAAGCGGGGCAGGCGTACGGCCCGTGAGTGCTAACCACAGAGGTCCATGAGATGACTGAGTACACGTTGTCAAATCATGACCATTTCTAAATCTCCCTCTCTCTCTCTATCTATCTATCTATCTATCTATCTGTATATCTGTCTGTCTATCTATTTATCTATCTATCTATCTATCATCTGATAACAAAATACCAGAGGTGCTACATTGTGCGAGACTTCTTGTATGACTAAAGAAAATCTCGTTCCATTTTCCCGTTTTCAGTTGGGGAATCATGACGTGTAGAGCAAAAGATTGTGTTTTCTTTCGTTTTGAGTCCTTATATTTTTGCAGGGCCTCTGAGAGGGGATGGTGCAGGGGATACATAATACCCGGGCCTGGGGGTCCAATAGGGGGCCCGAGAATTTCCTGGAGTCTTAAAAAATGCAGAAAATCAACAGAGCGTTCCATTCCACCCATCTCTCGTCTTCCAGGATGACTAATGGAGAAGGGAAGGGTGTCCGAAAGAAACTCTGTACCCCCCTGATGAAATTCCTCTCAGGGGCCCTGATTTTTTATGTCAGTCTTATACCTGTCTTAAAGGACTGACATGCGGTATTTGTAGCTAATGCGTCTCTTAGAAGTGGGACGCCGCTACTGAGCACACTTACGGAGCTGGTTGCATCCCCTTACCAGCTTTATGTCGTATAACAACGCCCTGTTGGAACACGACCTTCAGTTAACTTCAAAGGCGACCATGAACGGACTGATCGCAAAAGACCGCGACCCCGAGAATAACATACATGCTTAGGCTAGCCCAAGATGCAGCAGCCAATGAAAACTCCCGATCTTCCCAGCGGAAACCCGTCACGTGGTGGAACGCGGCCCAGAGCGAACTCAAGTAGTGGAAAGTGACCGTGAGTAAACTTGTGCTCTATCATACGTGACCCTGAACCAATTTACGTAGTGGAACGCGACCCTGAGCCAACTTACAGCCCCAGCTGCTCGAGCTAGTGGAAACTCCCGATTCCCCCCGTCTGAAAATGCACCTAGGTTGGGATAGTGTTCCTTTCTATTGTACGTCAACTTTTAAATATTATGTATGATGGTTTGCGCTTTCCTTTGCTCTAGCGGCTAATCATTCTAACCTAACATCTGGAGGTGCGATAGATTCACGGCATATGCTGTTCGCACGCTTTTCCTAACATTTTGAGTTGCAATAAACTATAGTTATATGTAGTTCGTCCGAGGATCTAACTAGCTTAGAAAGCTTGGCTGCAAACGTTAAGAAAACACTAACTTTAATAAAGGCAGTTCTTGATGTATAAGTCTTATATGACGTATATTTCCGAGGAAAATGGAAGGGAGTACTGAGGGGTATGGATGGAGAAGACGAGATAAAAAAGTAAAGGGAAAAATAGAAAGAGTGAGTGAGTGAGAGACAAAGAGAGAGAGAGAGTATCGCATTCTTCTTGATATAAATCACAAGGAGAATATATTAGACAGTTAGCTGCAGCCACCCACCCCTGCACTCAGCTGGCTTCTGATGGCTATAGCAGGTGCTGGAGGGAAGGTGGTGGTGGTGGTGGTGAGGGCCGCCCGCAGGGCACTGACGGGCTACTGGGGCCGCTTGTCCTCCTCAGGGAAGGGGAACGAGGGGGGGTCCTCTCCCCCGGAAGTCCCACACGACGTTGTAGATGAGAGAGAGAGAGAGAGAGAGAGTAGGTGATTCAGTTTTTTTGTTCCTTAATTCGGTGGTAAACGTGGGCGGTAAAGACGTGGGCTGGACAGGGGAGATACAATGAAGAAACAACAAGAGACGGTAATATATATCAACGGTGTGTATACTGCAGAATTTATTGTAGCGTGTGCATGGCTTGCTGGATACGTTTTCTAGGTTCCCTATTTATATACCTCCAGCAGACTGGGTAGTGTGTGTTTGTGTAGTGATGATGATGTGTGTTTATGTAGTGATGATGTGTGTGTGTGCGTGTGTGTGTTTGAGTGTAGTGATGATGTGTGTTGGTTTACAAAGGAAAGTATATCGAGGGATGACGGGAGCAGCCCTCAGGGCGTTCAGGCTCCGTGGGAACCAAATGTGTTCCGCGTCTGTGTTGTTGTCGAGGTCTTGAAGTTGTCTGCGGTTTGTATCTTCGTTCTCCTCTCGCTTCTGATACATATATATATGTTAATCTTTGTGCTGCTTCTCTTAGACATATACCGATCGATGTTTTTGTTAAATCGATGACGTTGGTCTTCAGTAGTTTAAATGTGCTGGTATTTATTTATTGGTGTCCTCTGGAGCGGGCTTTGGGAAGCATATGGGGGAGTACTTCAACATACGGATGATCACAACCTTTTACAGAGTAGATGACACGCCCTGATGATCACAACCTTTTACAGAGTAGATGACACGCCCTCCTTTCACTGGCGTAGGAAGAGGAGGGGCGCCGCCTCAAACACCTGCTACTTTCCTTCCTGAACCCACGCACAACATCAGTCTGCCGAGGGGTATAAAAAGAAGGCAAAATGCGTCTCCAGCAAACCACACAAACGTATCAGTAAATCTACGTCATAAATCCCTACACTCCATAACAGCTCTTTCTGCCCTCTAACTTCCTCTCTTAACCAACCGATTAAAATACATTTATAGAGAGAGAGCGGATTGGAGCGATGTGGTATACAGGGGACGACGTGCTGTCAGTGGGCTGACCCATGGCATATTAAGCGGTCGAGAGAACCTAAGGTATGGTCTGTGGCCTGGATGTGGACTGGAGGGCTCTGGTTTCAGTGCATTGTACATAGCAGCTGGAACATGGATGTTAGCGAGTCGAGCCATTTCTTCGTCTGTTCTTGGCGCTACCTCGCTGACGCAGAAAATGACGAATATATACGTCAGTTTTAGTCGGTCGTGGTGGATGAGGTAGTCAACATCAGAGGAAGGTATATGTAGATAGCGAATTGCACAATTGTACAGTTGATTCCAGTCACTTGATGATAACATTGATTAACTAGCTGGAAAACACTCATTTTATGCTTGACAGTTCCTGACTATCTGAAGCGGAAATAAGGTTATCCACCTGTCTGCTGCAATGCTTATTTTAAGATGTTATACTTTCCCGACGGGAGCAGTACTTCGCACCCGAGTTTCTGTCATTCATTTATCTTCCCCACGTCCATGTCTCTTCGTTTTCTAATTCCAGGTTCAATAGTTCCTTAAACTGTTATTCTTTGCTGTCTGAAACTGTCTCCTCTTGTTTTTTAAATTACATTGATCTCCCATGTCTGTTAATCCACCCATTTAGTCTACGTCGTAAAATGCGCAGTGTCTATATATAATCTGGCACGGAATTTCTAAACATAGTCAATGGACGCCGTGCTGGTAATCATATCGTACTTTACCATTCTTGTGTAATTTTAACAAAGCCGCGAGCATGTTGACTCTGGAGTTAAACCGTCGTTTACACTGCAACTTAATCTTTGCTATTTGCTTACCCTGCAACTTAATCGACGGTTTCTGGGGGAGAATTCTGGTTGTTGCCGTTAAAAAAGTAATCGTTTATCCTGCAGCGTGGACGCGCTGCAGGCCTGCGCTTCGTCGAGACCAACTTCGCGAGCGTGTCAGGCGACGTCATGGAGCAGTGCGGGCTGTTGCTGCAGAAGTGTACCCAAGAATAATCCTTTCTTTTCCCCCCGTCAGGGAGACCAACCTTTATTGAATGAAGTGCAGAGGTGTGAATCCTCTCAAACATAAACTTTAGTTGACCTTAACGACACAGAATGGTTTTCATGCTTGGGATGACACAAAGAACGAGGAACACAAGGTCAGGAGGCGACATGGAGACTCAATCATCCGAAATTATTGTAAGGAATTCTTTGCCAGGAACCCTTCCCGCTGTAAAACCATATTGCGTTACACTTGCCTGAGCAGACGATGTTGTTGCTGCGATAGAGGACCCCTGTGACGGTGCCAACAATAATACAATACGATTTTAATCTGCCGAGTGGGCGCCAACAAGAACAGATCGATGGACCTTCTGGAGAACTTATGGTCGGCTCATTTGTCGAATTAAGTTAAAAGACAACTATCGCTCAGATCCCAGTAATACTTCCCAGGATCGGCACCGGGAACGCCGTCTTCAGAGAGGCGTTTAAGTCTTGATGACCAATAAGTCAACGTCTCGATGGCAGGAGGGCGCTAAGTTCGTGAACATCTGGCACGGTATTTTTACATGCGGTGCGACATGTTTGCGTAGGACGGCTTACGCCCGAATAATATTGGTGCTGCCCGTTTTGGCAGACTCCTCAGCGAGTCTACTGGCACGTTTAGGTTAGAGAAGAAGAAAGAGAAGAAGAAGAAGAAGACCAGACTACGCTTTCCTTCATTACATAAAAAGTATACTGGCGTATTCTCTTTGAAACATCTCTGTCTTTCTAACTCTAACCACACTGAATCTATGAGCTGGTCTTTTCTACTATTATTAACAGCCTCGTTAGGACCCAGTCAGCGGTCTGTTGCGCTTTGATATGCTTTGTACTCCTCTCTATTCTAAGAAGTGAAGCAGGACAGTGCTTCTCTACATTGTTTGAAGTAATCCATGAGAATGTTTCATATCAACGCGCTCACTATATGCAAAAATAAAATCGCAATTAGAAACAATTGCATTAGATGGAAATCATATGATTGGTATCTCTGAATATTGTCAAGATATCAAAATCACAATCTCCCTGCCTTATATGCAGCTCCTTGGTACACTGTTAAGCAATGTTAGAGGAAGCAAAGTAGGTAATGGTGTTTCGTTCTGTCAAAATCAATCGTAATTCCATACTGAAAAAAATAACTAAGATCGACTTCTTCTTTCCGGAAATTAACGATATACTTCGTAGGAAAATGTCTGCAGGATTAATTTACAGGCCCCCTGGACAGACAGCAGAGGGAAGACTTTAAGAGCAATTATCAGAAATATGTAATAAATGCGGTTCGATTATAATGAGAGTTTAACACATCGGAGTCGAATGGAGGAAAATCCCATTATTCAATAGCTCCACGAGTGGATTCAAAACATGATTGCTTAATGCGAACCTAATACAATTCAGTGAGACACAAACTCCGGCGTAAATGTATTAGATTTAATTCCAGCACAAACGAGGAACTAGTTAATGGTGTCTTGGTTTGGGAAAAGTATGTTACATGTGATTAGCTAAAATTGCATGTGTGACTGCTTTCAGTACAGCTTTTAATGCCTATCAAGACAGCTGCAAAAGAAAAAGAATCCAAGATTATATGTAAATATGCAGAATTTAATTATCAGAGCACTGCTCTACAGGATAAGCTGGCACGACGGGGATGGAAATAATAGGACACATATTGAGAAAGGTCCAGCAAGGCGTGTGTACTAAGACGTGACAGAAGAGTCATTTCCCAGGAGTGAGCCTAATAGGCGAAGCACTGATATAAAGACGTGCCTGTCAAACAGTATAGCACACAAGATATTCAAGCGGTTAATAACCAGTATGACAGAACAATATTGCGTAAATTTGCAGAGAAAAACAAAAAAATATATGCGTCCACGTCAATGTGAAACTCAGACTACTGGCAATGGCGAAAGAAACAAAGCCTAAAGAATCTTTTGTCGTGTTAGAAGCACGATATTGATTACCAAGTTAATAAGACCTAAAATCAACTTGGCCCAAGACGATAAAGATATGGAAAAGATCCTGAACAGATTCTTATCATCCGTATTTATCACTGAAGACACAGCTATTCTTCCAGCTGCTCATCCATTGCTAGCTGATATAACTTTCCGATATACTGATATACAGGAAGATACAGAATTGAACGGAATGAAAGTAAACAAAACGGTAGACTCTGATGTGTTTTGTCTGAAATCGACGAAAAAAGCTTAAAATGAGAGAGAATTAAGCCCTTCACTACTCTTTTCAGTGTCATTTCGTACAGGAACAGTTCCTGGGGATTGGATGTTCGCCAATGTGACACCGATCTTCAAATGGATTATAAGATCCTACCCAAAATATAATTACTCTGTTACCCTGATACCCGTATCTAGCAAACATATGGTAATGATCACTGGAAGTATGATAATGAATTATTTGATTAGCTTTGAGTCGAAGACTTGCGCCATGGTTTTCAGCCAAATCGTTCATGGCTGACCAGTTTCCTTGATATCTATTAGGACTCCCGTGGTATAGCGGTTAGCATGGATGACCGTGACGCATTTACGGGCCGCGCAGGGTCGAGCGCATAGATTCGAATCCTGGTTGCGGCAGTCGGTCCACAGTCTACCTGTTTATCCACACATGGGGGTTGGTCGATATAATGGGTACCTGGCTCAGGTTAGGGTATATATATATATATATTTATTTATTTATTTGCAAGTAAAACCACGGGGAAACGGAAATTAAGAAGTGTCAAGCGCTTTCGTTTACGAAAGCTCTTGAAACTTCGTATTTTCTGCTTCCTTTTGGTCTTACCTTTATCTTCTGTACAATCACTACTCTGGCTTTGAGTGAAACGGAGCTCAAGGGTAAAGTGGAAGAACGGTATGGAAATGTCTTAGGAGTGAAGTCAGGGGTTGACAAGAGGACAAGAGCTAAGGAAGGAGTAGCACTACCCTTGAAGCGAGAGTTGTGGGAGTGTGTGATATAGTTTATGGAAGTAAATTCTAGATTGATGTCGGTTAAACTGAAAGTGGATGGTGAGAGACAGGTGATTACTGGTGCTTATGCACCTGGTCATAAGAAGAAAAATCTTGAGACAAAGTGTTTTGGGAGCAGCTGAGTGAGTGCATCCGCAGTTTTGGTGCACGAGACCGGGTTGTAGTGATGGGTGACTTAAATGCAAAGGTGAATAATGTGACAGTTGAGGGTATAGTTGGTGCACATGGGGTATTCAGTGCTGTGTATGAAAATGGTGAAAAGCTCATGGATCTGTGTGCCGAAAAGACTAATGATTGGGAATTCCTAGTTTAAGATGAGAGATATTCACAAGTATACGTATGTGAGTAGGAAAGATGGTCAACGGGCATTATTTGATTATGTATTAATTGATAGGCGTGTAAAAGAGAGACATTTGGATGTAAATGTGCTGAGGGTGGCAGCTGCCGGGATGACCGATCACTATCTTGTGGAGACGAAGGTGAAGATTTGTAAAGGTTTTTAAAATAGAAGAGAGAATGTTGGGAAAAAGAGAGTGGTGACAGCAAGTGAGCTTCAAAAGGAGACTTGCGTGAAGAAATATCAGGAGAAATTGAGCGTAGCTTAGCAGAAGGTGAGAGTAAATGAAGAAAAAGGAGTGGGTGAGGAATGAGATGTATTTAGGGAAGCAGTGATGGCATGTGCAAGAGATGCATGTGGCATGAGAAAGGT
>JAYMFT010099084.1:0-13811 GCA_038088735.1 Panulirus argus
TATATATATATGTACGTATGTATATACATATATAATTACCTGTATATTAAGTCAGAATATCATTCACTGTACATAGCAAACGTCCTTATTATGTATAATTCTCCAAATTGTTTATTTTATTAGTAAAATAATAAACTTGTTTTCTTAAATATTTAAGCATTACGGTCTGAATCTCTTGGATATTTTCAGATTTTAGTCTTGTTTTTCTCATGTCCAACATAAAAGAAATTCGCATGTTACATTTTCTCTTAGATCGTAGGAACAACAGAATTCAGCATAATCAAATACTGCAGTGTGTCTCATGTTATAGATATGTATCATTATTGCCTAAGGTTATATAGATGAATATTCCTTAGGACTGGAGTGTAATAATGAAGTACCTTTCTTTCAGATTTATCATTTTTATTTGTCTTTTAGATCTTTAATTGCTGGACACATTTTAGCTGCTTATCTTGTCTTCTTTGGCTTTTTTTTCTTAATTCCTTAGACTGAACGCCCAAATACTAGTTTCACATGTGATGTCAGTGTATGCCTCTTAGAATTTTACTTTGATTTTCTTTTCTTGATACGTAAGTCCAGTGTGTGTTTGTGATGTCCTGACCACCGTGTGTGTCGCAGGAGTTCTGGTCATACTTTGCATTTTCTTTATTAGTATAGTTTACATCTTCTGGTTATCTATCTTAGCATCTACCCATGATGGCTGTCTCGTTATCCAGTCAGAGTCTCGTCGAGTTTTGGAGGTTACAGGAGAATGTGCCTGGTGCCTTGTCTCTGTCTCTCTTTCAGAGCCTGGCTCTATGCGTACTTGGTCTTCCTAGCTGTTCAGTTTCACTGGTGTTTGTAGCATGTTGTTGAAAGGAATTATACTCAGTTTTGGGTCACTCTGTGAGGATCAGTCTGCGTCTTATTCCTTGAGCATATCTGGTTACTCTTGCCCTGACTGGATATTGTGGGCACATGGGCATCCAAGGTCAGTCTAACCGGTTCCTGGATGTCGCTGGCGCATCTGGTCGAAATGTGTCATCTTAGGTCACTCAAGATGATTTCTGGTCGTTGTCGACGGATCTGGGCAGATTCTGGGCGGGATCTGGCTGTCATGGGCGGCTTTCTTTGGCTCCTGAACGTCATGGGTGATTCTGGTCATTTCTTGGTAGTTCTAGGTCACTCTAGTCGGTTTCTGGTTGTCGCGGGTGAGTCTAGTCGGCTCCTGGTCGAAATCTGGTCGATCCTTTGATCACCATAATATGATATGGTCCTTCCTTTATAATCACAGACCAAAGTGGTTCATCCCTAGTCATGCAATAGACATTTAGGCGGTTACTATAATAGCAACTTAAGGGAATGTCGTCCACTGTGTGAGTCAGGCAAGTCTCGGAGCACTTTCTTCCCTCCCCTGCCACCTGCTGAATATTTCATGCCTTCCACAGCCGCGGACAAAAGTGAGTTGCAAAACACAAAGTAGAGCTTTATTCCACTTCAGCTTTAAATAACGCATCGTATCACAGCATCAGCGCCATCTACCAACCCGCGTTAAGACCGTCTGATCTAGCGAAGCGGATGCCACGTTCGTTATTAGTTTTTCTTAGGCTTTTAATCAAATTTGTGAGCCCGACTGTACAGCAGACCCTCTGCCCGTGCCTCCTTCCGTCGCACGATCCGACACAGCAAGTCGCCTGTTGTGCCGACGGATCCGAGACGGTGTTGCGAAACGTTGTGAATCGGTTTAAGTCTGAGGGAGTGATGCATGCAACTTATGGGAGCATTTTGGCTACGAAGGTGAGATTCTTTTCAATTGAAATTGTAGTCATCAGTCAGTTTCTGGTGCTTGAATTGGTAGCTATCTTAGGCATAGCGTAAGTTGTGTGTGTGTGTCTGAAACAGGATTTGCTTCGAACATGGACCCAACCGGATGATGAATCGTATGACTCGAATTCTAAGTGAATTTACCACACACAACCAGTTGGGTAGAACATCTAGGGCACTGATGCTCTACCTGTCAACCCTCTCTGAACACGACGGTGCTACTTTAGAGTATCACAATACGACCCTTGAGCACAGAAATACGACCCTTGAGCACAGAAGTACGACCCTTGAGCACAGAGGTACGACCCTTGGGTGTGATGGGTCGGTCTTTGATCAGACCTTTCAGGGTCAGGTCAAAGGACGAGCCATCATACCCCAGTCTTCATACTATCCTTCTCTAGAGGGCAATGAAGACATCTGGAGACTGGAAATGTGTTGTGCGCAGAGAAGAATAACTCCTGAATTAGAGCAGCGATGATCCTAGTGGTGCCATAGACCTGTGTGGCAATGACATGACTCCAGGTAGGACGACATAGACTTTGACTCAAGAAAGGGGCTTTGATGCCTGGAGCGACGACGGTGCTGGCTGGAGGAATGCTTCTCTGTTGTTTCCAGTAAAGGTACTGACTTCGCTGGCTGGAAGAATGCGTCTCTATTGTTTCCAGTAAAGGTATCAATCTTTTTTATTTTTTCTAAAGGAATTTTTTGGCTTGATTTCTTTTTTCTTTTTCCTTTTTTTTTTCTTTTTTTTTTGGGGGGAATTACCTTGTAGGATGCAGAGATGGTGACTTAATTGCTATGGTAAGGCTAATCGATAAACCTCAGATGTATCTGCAATAGTAACCACTGATGTCACGGATAATTATAATATCATTTACTGAAATATAGTGACGTCGTGTTCTGCAAGACCTTTGCATTACTGGACTGGTAAAGATATTTTATATATTATTGATTTTTTAAATGAAATGCAGAACCTTAGCTAGAATGATGACTTTAGTGGCTAGAGCAAGGATGTTTGGCTGGAACAGTGAAATTATTGGTTAATATGGTTATACTTGCCTGGAACTGTGAAAATTCTGGTTGGTTCTGATCTGACTGGAATGCTGAGGTTCCTTTGTAGTGTGCTGACATCTTCCTGGAATGTTGGAGTTGTTGGCTAGCCTCCTGACGTCTGGATGCAGTACTTTCACCTGGTCTGGATGAAGCTGTTGTCTGGAATTTTGTTTATTGGTTGGATCGCTGAAACTCTGTTGAAATGTTGTCTTTCGTAAATAATTCCTTTTCAGTCTTTGGAATAGTAAAGCAGAGCTGGATACAAGGTTGATATTCCACTGACATGACAAAGCCTTGACGGCTCTGCTGACGTTTTTGGATTTAGGTGGAAATAGTGACGAATCAAACTAAAGGACAGATTCCAAGTGTGACAGTGAACATTAAGGGTGAACAGACGCTGCACAGTACTGCCGTAACCTCGTTACCAAGAGAGGAAAATGCAGCATTACCTTGGTAACGATGGTGGGGGGGAGGGGGGGGAGGTCAAGCAGACGACATTCTCGCCACCCGGAACACGGTGTCAAATCAATGTTTTCAGAAAATAGGAAGCGTCCGAACGGCCACCCGTAAAACGAATGGTAATTATGAAGGAAAAAAGAAATTCTCTCTCTCTCCACATTCAAATGAGACGTAGTAATGCATAGAGAACGTCGGTAACGAACTTGACGGAACTAAATGCACTGTCTTCCTTCTTAATGAAGATCGTAGGGTGCATGACGGACTGTGTCCACAGGCCAGCTGACCCTCTCTACCTCTCTCTCTCTCTCTCCCTCTCTCTCTCTCTCTCTCTCTCTCTCTCGCCTTTAGGCTGGTCATCCGCGGCGTCATCTCCCGGGGATAGGAAATCGGCAAACCCGCCGGCCCTAAAGGGGAGGCAGTGTTGGACACGGGAGCCGACGATCCCTTCTGTCTTCGTGTTGCCTCCCCGTCCGTAGGGCTAAGTACACCCGTGCCACCGTAGCCACGTACCTTTCGTCGGCCTGACCATATGTCCACATGGTCCGTTGATGGTCTGGTGGTCACCTGACCTGGTCTGCTGTATGTATTAGTGATCAAACAAGAGTAAATAACTAACGTTCGTAAAGGGTAAACGTGATCAGCTGAAACACAGACAGGTGGGTCGCATTGGGTGTTACACTTTAAAAAGTATTTGTGGTGATTTTTGATAGAAAGGCATCATTTTTTTCCACAGGACCAGCGTGTTTTAGAATTACATATGTTTGTCATTCTGATACCCGGTCATCTCTTCAAAGAATATGAGTCTCTTATAACGTAGACCAATATTTCTATGAACCATTGTCTCTCTAATCCTCTATAAGGGTATGCCACACATCTTTCATAAAGTTAAACTCTTGTTTTCTTAATCATCTATAAGTTATATTCTTCCAACAATGAATTCACTGCCGTGAGGGACTTAATTTGGCTTTGTCTCCGTATTTCCCTTAATTCTTTATTCTCATATTTCATTGATTAGCATTTGTATCTACACAACAGTTTCTCAGAATTAAGTGAATTTGTAATATCCATCTCATGTAGGTTGTTTACAGGGGAATGGAGTTTCTTCATGGTAATATCCTGTGTCTATAGAAATGCTAAATTTATTGATAGATATTGAAAATGGCATCTTTTCCTCCACTTAAAATTATGTAGCATTCACTTACAGACGACGTGCCTGAACCTATAATATTGTTGTCATTGTCTTCACTTCTTAATTCAGAAACGAATCTCTAAAAGAGAAGGAAAATCAAGATATAATATACAAAACAATATCGACAGAGAAACCAAAAGAAGAGAAGTGGTAGATGAATCAAGATATTGTCGGCAAAGACAACCAAAAGAAGAAGAAATAAGTTATGTAGTATCATGGCCAGAGAGACTCTGATCCCTAGGTAAGGGAGTGGCTTCTAGTGTGCCAGTAAACCCTCAAGAATGCTGACCAGAAACACTTGAAGCATTAGACGGGAACCTCTGGAACGCCGCCTCAGAACTATATACAGCTAGGCTTGCACTCCTGGAATATTAGAATGCAGGAAGAGGACTGATAAAATGCCAGAATAAGGCTCCTGGAATCTTAAACTAGGACTTCTGGGTTACATTGAGTGACATTCTTGCAGTGCTGGAATATCACGATCGTTCCAGGGATGGAGGGTCCAGGAGTGCTGGACCAGGTCCTCTTGCAGTACCTAGACTGTGGTAATTCACTAATGCCTTGGAAGCACTAGCTAAAAATTCTTGGAACACTAGACGAGCGCTTTGGGAGAGTTAGGTCAGGAGAGCAAGACTCTGGAACGTTTACTTGGGTTTCAAGAACGCTGTACTGAGACTCCTGGAACCTAGAGAAGGAATCCTTGAGTGCTGGACGAAGCTTTCTTTAGTTGCTATCTTAAAGTCTCAAGTCCTACATCAGGACCTCTGAAATGGTAAATGGTTTTTGGGTGGATGATGATGACTATATAGATTTACTCTATGACTACTGAAGTGCACCAATGCAGCTCCTGAAGGCTGAACTAAGACTCTCTATATCTATCAATCAATCTATCTATCTATCTATCTCTTATTAATAAGAATTCAAAAATATTTGTTACATTAGAAACTACTCCCGTTAAATACCGCTGGAAATTAGTAACTTCGGAAAACTAAGCTAAAGGATAGCAGTCCAAAAGTGTATATGGATTGACAGAAAGATAGTCTAGCATTTCGGACTTCATGAAACTGTCATGGCTGACTGGCTCTACAACTGCAGTTAACTAATGTAAACAAACAAACCCTGAAGGGATCAGCTGATGATTCAGTGTTTCAGGTTGGCAGCTTTAGGAAAAAGAATGAATTAATGAAATTATAAAGCAAAATGGTACTTATCGATGAAGATGAAGTCTTAGTCAGCATTGAAAGTGTGCATGATAGAGATTGAAAAATGTTATGCAAGACATAACTAAAGAAAGAATGAACTAGCAAGTGCTAGTAATACAATTATTGATTTAATAGCTGCTTCTAGTAAAGATAAAGACGTAACTAAACTGACAAAACATGAATACAGTAGCAAGCTGAAAATTGTAAATACAAAGAGCAAACAAATTCATGAAGGTGAATGGCTTCAAAAGGCAGTTAGACTCACAGACCAAAAACATTAATTCCAGCTAAGGTATCCAAACACAGACATAAACATTGTGACATGATTATATAAATAACAGCATATGATACTCCTTCTAACAGGTGTAAGATATGTGAAACTCCTCACATTGAAACAGCAACATAAAACTAGAAACGAAAATAAAACTGTGAACCATGAAAACATGACTTTCTAGTAAAAGAAATAAATATTGAAGAAAATGGCCGTTTGTGCCTCTATGATGTATGCTCACAGAGAACAGGCGCCGGCAAAGTGTACAGAATAGGCAAGGAAGGAGATGTAAATGAAAAGAACGAAATTGATAAAGACAAGGAAAGTGATAATGGGGATACAGAGAGTAAAACAACGGAATATCGACAGGGGGAATGTGGTGAAATTGTAAATGAGATGAATTATAACAAAACGAACCTGCAGATGGAGATGATGAAACTATGACAGATCAAAACGTAATGATGGAGTCAAAAGATGGAAAGAAACTAAAAGACATTTAAGAAAATAAAGAGACACAAAGAAATAAGAGGATAGACAAGATCACACGGAGGCAGTATCGAAGAGGCAGATGAAGGAAGCCCGACCAGTGCGGGTATGATCGGACGCAATCTTGTGTGTGGAAGACTCGTGTTCAGACACCCAAGATGCCAGGCAATGGGCAGCTTGGGGCACATTGTGTATATGGTCATCATGAACTTTGTTAAACATTTGACAAATACATCTGTAGATGGGGAGATGAGTACATGGTCAGGCACCCACAAAGGAAAAGCTAGACAGAAATTTGCCAGTTTTTTCATTTTTTAGGAAATCATATAATGTCGATTTGAATATCAAGTAACAGAGAAGTGTGTGGGAAGTACATTAATCGATAAAGAAAATATTGAAAGTGCAAGAAGAACAGAAAGGTAAAAAATCATTAAAGGGATGATAATGATGCACAGGAAGATCTAACAAGAGTTATTCATTGCTTCATGAGAAAACAAATAAAGTACAGCAAAAAACAGAGTCGAGAAAATAGGAAAAGAAAAAAGAAAGAAACATTAGTACATTGCCATGACTGGCCGGAGTATGACTATATAAACCAAAGATCAACAGAAAAAGATGGAATGATAACAGGATCCAATATCAACCAGGATGTGAAGATATATACAAACAGATTAAAACAGGTCAATATGAAATGAAGACCAGCAATCGTATTGGCCACATTATTTTCTATTACTGAAACTCACTAAACCCATGGAATTCTTTCATTAGGGAATCATATAAGGGATTTCACAGCCAAGATGGGACTAGAACGACTGAGAAAATATATACCTTGGTTCAGAGAGAGTAAGCTACCTTGATAATCTGAACTGAACCAACTCAGACGCCAAACAAGTGAAGACACAAAGACCAAACGCGTGATGAAAATAAATAAAGGAATGGTGAACACTTGAATGATGATGTGTATAGATATGCAAAGTATGAATACCAAGAAGTCTAAATTCAAAGTGAGTGATATCAGTCAACGAGTACACTGCAGATTACAATACAGCACAGACCTTGTTTTCATACAGAGATTTGTATCACAGAGCAAGTGAAAGATGAAACAAACTTGCAACAATTTGAAACATTCAGTGTACGTAGCTGGAGCTAGAGTGAAACAGGATGATGTGGCTGTGTGTATCCAAGGGAAGCTGTTGGGAGAGAAGATACAGAAGATGAGACAATATATGTGAACCAACTGCGCTGAGCATCCCAGCCATATACATAATAAATTTTCTATCACACACATACACCAGCAGCTAAGCTGTATGGCTCTAAAGAATTATCAGCAAAATCTGAAGAAATGATAAATGAAATCAAAAAGCTTGACCTTATTACCATATGGTCAAGTAACCTTAACTTCCACATTATTATGCAGCAAGAAAGTCATGCTGAGGATGGATGGAAATGTAAATTGAAAGAAAAGAATGATAGATTAGCGGGTGAAAGAAAACAATTTGGAAAGATAATCAATCTTTGTGAATCATTCGTCCTTGTACAGGTAAATCACAAACCATGAAAATGGAACAGCACGAGAGACCTTGTCTTTACAAATAAGATGGTACTGTTCTCTGGTATAAAATCTGTCACACTGGGAATAGATGAACGTGAAGACGATATGGCACTGAAGATGGCGGCGGGCTGAGCGACAGGAACCTTCATCACTCCAAAATAGACTTGAGAGCGATGAGTGAATAGATTTTAGAAATAAACTGGAGTAGGTCTTCAGACAATGATTCACACAGGAAGATGTTCCCCGAGGAAATAAGACAGATAAACAGTGGGTTAATACAAACCCAAGAGAAAGGCAGTGCAGAAGAGGAGATGCCAAGAGACAGAAAAGTGCAGATTATCTGTTTATTTTCTCAGATAAGGAATTTTTGTTGTAAAAAATATGTGAATAGTTTCTTGTTCACTTTCTCTGGTAAAACGTCTCCGTGAATGTTCTTAACCGGAGTCTCTTTCTCCCCTTCTTCACCTCACCTCTGCCCGAGGTAGAGGCACCTCGACGTCTTCTATTCTTTGCTTGTCAGTCTGCCTTCTTGATACCCGTCACCATTCCGCACCTCCGGCAGGTCATCGAGTTTCCTCATGTGAGAAAACCAAGTTTGCCTTTCTTGTTAACATTCATCCAGTATAGAAAGTTAGGTCACTGTTCTTGCCCTCTAGCAAATATAATCTCGTCGTTGACCATCAGGTCTTATGCTGTCTAAGTTTTCCATCTATGTCCTTGTTCATTATTCTACTCATATGTTGGGTGAATATATGTCATCATCATCTTCATATGCATATCACATGTCCGTGTTCTTAAAGGATTGTTTTCCTTACGACCCAACTGGTGGTTAGGCAATAGGTCTAATCACTACCTCGCTCAAGATTCATTCTTGTAGTTTCTTTTTTTTTCTTATACCTGATAAAGTTCAGTCTGTATTCTCATTCTCCAGCTCTTATTGCTTTCCAATTATTAGATCTAGATACTATTTTCTATCTATTGGCTACTCCCTTCCTATATCGAACTACCACAAAGGCCGCCATCATCTGAGATTGTATTCAGATATAATTCGTGTATTTCCAACAAGTTATTTACGGGAAAATAACAGGGGGTCCTGGAGCTACATACACCCTGTGCGACTCCACATGTTCATTTCGTTCGGTGTGAGTGAGCGCCTCTCACCCATGTTCTTTGCTGTCTCCCAGGTAGGTGGTTTCTGATCCCTGTAGACAGTCCACTCTCATCACCAGCCACGAGTTGTCAGTTCTTTAACAAACTGTTGTGACGCAAAGGATCAAAGGCCTTTTTTTTATTAATACGATTAATTCCAATCAATTGATCAGCAGCTCCCACTCGTCCTGTTTCCAGTGTGTTATTCACCCCATCATGGAAGGCCAGGATATTTTGTTATACATAGCTACTCCCTCTAAATCTATTTCTATTATTTCTGTAATTCCTTTTAGCCAAAAAATTCTTATGCTTTTTTTTATCATCTTGTAGCTGTTCCCCTACCACGCGCTGTAGTGACACGTCTAATGGATCATATAGATCCCCTTATGGCTTTCCTTCACGGCGTCTTTTAGACAAAGGTTCGTACTGGCTGAGTCTTTGGTGTTTCCGAACTCCGCCTGCTTGTGGCTACATCGCAAACGTAAAGTCACCTTCGACGAGCCTGCATCACTGTCAGTTGTCGGAGATGAGTACAGTATCGTCGAGGAATTTGTCACTCCAAATGAATTCATCATTTCCTTGCTACTGATTGTAGCATATCCTTGGGGGAACATGAACCTTATAGAAAAGGATATTGGGACTTTTGATAATGAACCAGATAACACATACCACCTCTTTCTTAAACACATGGACTGCCCTGGTTCTCCTCCTCTAAATTGGTACATAGTTTTGAATCTGAATGTTGATATTTTACAACGAAGCCCATTGTCATGATTGCCACCGATACATACGAGAAATAGAACAGGTCCCAAGACTGATCCCTGTAGCAAACCAGTTATTACCTATAAACATTCTGAGTCTTGACCGCTAATCACTACTGAATGTTTACGACCAATTTCCTAACCGCCTAAGTACAGCTCCATCTATATCACGCGACAACTTTTGCCAGTAGCTTCTGATGCAGAGTTTCATCGAATGCTTTCTGAAAATATAGACGCCTAACATCAACCGTTGCTTTCATCACTTCAGTTAATCATGTATATATCATAAACAAAATCAAGCAGATTCGTCAAGCATGAAAGAATTCGTCGAAAACCATGATGCGAATAGTTGAGCAAGTAGTGATCCTCAAAATGATGTACGGTTTTGTTTCGACTGATGGTTTCCACAAGTTTACCAACTACGGACGTCAAGCTGATTGAGTAATAACTTCCGGTCCATAACTTGTTACCTTCTCCAGCGATATGTCAACAGCGCGTCACTCTACGGTTTTGGGTCAAACATAAATCATCAGCTTACATCAAGGAGATGTAATGTTTTGTTATGACAGTTGCGGGTGGAGTTTGAGATGGAATATACTCGTGTTTTGGACCGGTGAGGTGGTGCTCAGACAGGGAGGCAAGTACGTGCAAGAAGCCCGGGTGCTGGTGTTCAGGCAGGGAAAACTGCAGCTTCCGTCTGTTAGCGTCGTCATTTCCTCTTTCTTGTGGGATGTTTGAAGTACAAATGTCCAAAAACAACAGAAAGATGTAATGAAGACGTTTGACAGATATGAAATGATATAGGGATGGAAATGCAAAAAAGTATTCAGGTGATGCAGGTATAGAAAGATTATTACCACGTAACCTTTATCAGTCAATGAAAATTGGTTGTAAGTAGTTGTACCAGCCGAACATCACCGTCTGTGACAATATCATGCAGACATGATCCCTCTACAGCTGTATTACCCAAAGTTACTCTTAGATAGCGAGGTACTTGTACTTTACGCCTCTCTATCCCCACCTGGTCGTGATGGCGCCAGTGTCTTCCACAAGACAAATCCTTGTTCTATCTTCCAGCAGGTGCGTCCCCAGACCGGCCTACATCTCTCCTAATCCTTTCCTCCTCATTACCTGTTCAGTATCAGTTTTCCTGAACTCTGACCGTAGCTTTACCGAAGCGGTTGTAGATTTCATTTGTGTCCTTATCCTGGATGGAACCCTTTTTCTTCATGTCCATGTAAAGTATGACTGTCTGTCTGTCTGCCTGTCTGTCTGTCTGTTTGTCTGTCTGAGTCTGTCTGTGTTTGTGTGTGTGTAAAGAGAAGTTATAGCTTCGTGCGATCCTGCCATTCTTTGAACCCCAAAGATGCCATGTCTATGACCTCAGCTTTCTTCTGTAGCCTCAACCTCCGAAGAAAAGCAACTCGCAAAGTTACTATCGTCAAATGTCGCTGGCAAATGCCCTCGGCATCAAGCAATCCCAGCGCCAAATGACTCCATCGCCAATAGGACTCCTCAGAATATGCAGTCTTAACTCTGCTCTCTGTTCGTCTGAACAGTTTCCTTCACCTTTGCACACGACCTTTGTCAACCTTGTCAGTTCACCACCTTCCTCTTTAACTCCTTTGACCTCACCCCACTCCACACTCCCTCCCCAACATCCTCCCCTCTCCCCAACCCCTGCCAACACCCACAACCTCCTCCCCTTCCCCTCTTTAAATTCCCACCCTCCCCCAAACCTTCTCGCCATTTTCTTCACTCCCCTCTTTTCAGCTTCCCCATCTCATTCGCTTCACCCCTCCTGTTTCTCATTATGTCTCTCCTCCTCATCCTTCTCATCTCTCTCATCTCCTTCCCTGCACTCACCACCCCTCCTCCTGTGTATTAACACACACGTAACGCCATAAATGGTGGGACTGACACACAAGATGACGTCCCTACTTGACTGCTCCGCCGCGGCCCAACCTGGCCACTCTCCACCCACCTCAAGTTGGCTCCTCAGTTGTCTGCTGCTACTCTCCCTCTACTCTCGTACTTTACAGCCTTTTGTGTTCCTGGTTCTTTTCTTCTTCTTCACCTTTTTTACTCTTCCTCCCTTCCTTTGACTCTTCTTCTTCTTCTTCTTCTTCTTCTTCGTCCTTATTTCCTTTTTTTTACTAGTTTTAAATCACAGGAAATTGAAGCAAGAACAATATTATGAATAAGAAGAATACTTTGCTGGCCATCATCAAAGCGTAAACAGATTAAGGTTCCTGGAGAGTGTTAGTACACCATCCTGCTCCTTGAGTCCGTGTGGCTTCTCAAGGACTCTCGCACTTTATATGTCTTCCTACCAACTGAAAGTCGCCATTGTACTTTACAGTTTCATTTGAAGGCTCCTTCCTTTCCGTCTTCTCCATCACATTCTGTTCCTTTATCATTTCCGTTTTGTGTTTGCACACGACGATCAGCGACCTCTGAGCACGACAGAACAGTCCTTGAGCACGACAATGCATTACACTTGAGCCTGGCGGTACGACCCCCGAACACGACGACAAGATCCTTTGGTATGATGGCTTGACCTTTGACCTGACCCAAGACAATTTTTTTCCTCATATGAAGCACACGGTCTGTCGATCCCAAACTTTCTCGAAACTTTCTTGATAAAAGACATCACCAACACCACCGCTTCCATCACAACGACTACCATCACCACCTCCATCATTAGAACTATCACCACTACCAACATCACCACCACCACCACCACCACCATCGCCACCACAATTCCTCCACCATAAGGCACGAGATCGTCTCTAATCACATTCCTAGAACAAACAAACATTTTGGTCAATTTCTCAGCCTCATAATATCCCCGGAAATTTGATTGGTGAAATTAGAATAGTTTTTCACCTGTAAGTGTAGTCTACTGCAGATGATGTTTAGATATGGTTGTACATCTGGGTAGTGGCTGTACCTCACTGCCTGACGATGATATGGTGCATGGTAGGTGTAAGATGTAGACAAGATGGCGTAGTTTAGGGAGATTATGGTACCATCATCTCTAGTTCCAGGCCAGGTTATGGAACCCAAGATACAGTAATCAAACTCTCTCTCTCTCTCTCTCTCTCTCTCTCTCTCTCTCTCTCTCTCTCTCTCTCTAAAACAGAAAAATAAAACACTATAATACAACCTTTATACTTATGAAAATACTAAGTCACAGATAAGGGTCTTGAAAAGCGTTAGATCTGTGACAAAGGTAATCTGTAATCACATAATCTAGTTTTAAATTCCCTTTTCCCAATGATTACACATATACAATGCCAAACCTACAGGTCTATATTAATGCTTCTCTAATATTCAAGACTCAAATGAAAAACTTGGGTCTAATTCTCCAAAACAAAGTGAATGAGAAGCAAAACACGGAAAGACAACATCCAATCTAACATTACTTAGTCCAGTCTATACACATGCTATTCACCTGGATACGACACATAAGAAGGAATTAACAACAGCTGAATCTAAGGGTTGGTTGGCTGCAGGTCGAGAGCAGCCTGCCGTACAAGGAGAGACACTTGGTCACGCTTACTCCTTCCTACCCACCAACAATGAAAAAATTAGAATTAGGACGAACATATCCTTCTGATGGTCCCAGACTAGACATGGTGAGGATAGTGGCACCAGGAGTCTCACTATCTCTCTAGACTCATGCTGAGTACGTGTTGAATACTCGGACGTAGCTGAGGAATCTGAGAATGAGTACCTGGGGTGAGTATAACCCAAGTGCTCTGGAAACCAAGCAGTAAATTTGGTCTTGTTTTTCCTCTAAATACAAATTCTCTCTCTCTCTCTCTCTCTCTCTCTCTATATATATATATATATATATATATATATATATATATATATATAT
>JAYMFT010099095.1:0-13811 GCA_038088735.1 Panulirus argus
AGAGACATGTTTTTCACTTTCTCAAAAATTTGCAAATACTTTCCCTGTCTGTTTTTCCCCCTTTCTCAATTCTCTCTGTATTTCAATCAGGGCCCGGCCTTGATGTGGACTTTTGTCCATGACTGGAGCCTTCAAAAAAAAAAAGTCGTAAGTTAGGGACCGGCTGTATATGGATAAAGTGATAAGAGAGATGAAAGCAAAATACCTAATGACAAGCCTGTTTGAAAATGATACTGCTATGGTTGCTGAGAGTGAAGAGGAGTTGCAGAAGGTTGTGTATAAATGTAGGTGATTAAAGGTACCTGCAAGTGAAAGTATAGTAATGTTGTCGGAAAGGATTTAGAGTGAAATTATAGATTTTGCAAAGCCCTATAAAGTGAGAAAAGAAAGTATACTAAACTGTGTCACAGACATGGGAGGAGAAAGACAGGAAAAGGTGACAAAATTCAAATATTTGGGAGCTATCTTCAATAAGTCTGGTGGTATGGAAAGAAAGATAAGGGAGAGAGCAATGTAAGGTAGAAGAGTCATTGGATTCCTTAATAGAATAATGAAAGGTAGAGGAAGTTAAGTTTGGAAGTGAAGAAAGGATTAAAGGATAGCATAGTCCTTCCATCAAGTATTACTTGACAGAAGGAAGAAAGTAATGAGGGAGCATATGAAAGATTTAGTATGGCAAGGAATGCAAAGGGAATGGATTGTATTGGCATGGCAAGGAATACAAAGGGAATGAACTGTAGTGAAAGAGTGGGTGAAATATAATACTTTGAGGAGGGCTACAAATGTGGAAAGAATGAAAGACGGGGAGATTACAAGAAGAGTGTATGATGGTACAAAATAAAGGGGTTGATGTGAGAGGAAGACCACCTGTGACATGGGCAAATAAGTGGAAGAGTACTGGAGGGAAAGAAATGGGGACGAATGCATGGAATGGTGTCTGCAAGGGAGGCAAGTAAGAACTGGGATTAGTGGAGATTCTTGCCATGGCCATTCCCCTGATGGGAGTTCCTGGATGGAACAGGCATCAGAGATGTAGACAGAGATGGATGAGAGGCTGAAGGCTACAGCATTCTCCACTTTGAAGGAAAGGAGAAAGAGAGGGGACCTGATAACAGCCTTCACATTTCTAAATCAGCTAAATCATCATAACTGGGAACAATTCTTCAAGATATGCAGCACCAGAGTAACCAGATGCCATAAAAAATATGGGTAAAAAGCCTGTTAGATAAAATGTGATGACGTACAGGTTTAATGTTAAGGTGGTGGATGGAATATACTAACCAAAGAGGTTGTGAATGCTGGCAGTTTACAAAGGTCTAAAGGGCTACTTGATGGTACACAAAATTAAGAAGAGTGGGCCTCACAAGTGTAGAGCTCTAAAACTGTACTGTACAAATAGGTAAGTAAAGTATTTTCATACAGTATTCACTGACACTGTATATCAGTTGGATCTAGCAGTAAAAAGAACAATGCCACACTTTGTCACTACTATCATGTTCCATAGCATTTGCCTTAACACCTCCAGCTGGATATTTACACAAGATGAGCAATGTCTCTAGATGGATATCTCAGCATAAAGTTCTGCTCTTCAATTCTGAAGTCAAGCACAATCATTTCTACCCACAGTCAGTCATCCTCCAACAATGCCAATGAGAGCTCATTATTATGAGTTTTCTAGGAATGAAACTGAGCAGCATTTAGATATATTTAAGGTTCCAAGCAGGAGATAATCCCGAAATATTTGAAAATGATGATGTAACTTCAGATCACGTGTTAAATGACATTATGGACACTGACTCTTTCAGTATCAAAAGTTGACCAAAATGAGACAGGAAAAGTTTTTCTCGCAAAAGTAGAAGCAGTGTTTCCAGCACCCTTCTGACCTTAATAAAACTGTGCCTGCTTGATATGGCTGATAATCTTATAAACCTGTAGTTTTGCTGTTATGAAATGTCAATGATTCACACTGATTATAGCAAGAAAATATTCATTATATAAAATAAAACAAAATAAAAATCTGTAATAAGTTTTCTGCTGTAGGTAATACCAATGACAAAACGCACAGTGACAACTAATCTGATGCTTATTCCTTACTCTTGCACTTTTTAGCACATTGTGCTGAAACATATACAAAATGTCAACACACTATAAGAGTGAAAAGAGTTGGACAAAATATACTATGTGTTCATTTTTTTTCACTGTTATCTGAAAATCTTTGAAACTATAAGGCTAAGTACAATTTTTAAATAATTTGAACAACATGAATTTTGAGGGTTGGAAAAGATGACTTAATGGGACATTAAGAGGTTGAGAAAATATCAACTATATTTTGGATATCTTTAACTTTCTTGCATTGATTAATATCTACCAACAAAAATTAGTATAGTGTTATGTTCCTGGACAACCTGTCATAAGTCAAAGCCATCTTAAGTCAAAACAATGAAACCCATATTATAATGGGGGAGGATGCTGTTCCTACCCAAATTTTTTCCAAAGTAACTCTTATGGATTATCTATATTTTACATGACACAATTAAGCTTACCACTCATATACAGTTCTGCACTCTTATGGACTATTTATACTTTACCTGATTCAATTTAGCTTACCGGCCATATACAGTACCACACTCTATCATGATATAATTTAGATAATATAACAGTTCTGCATAGAAGTATAGTAATCCCAACAGTATTGTATGGCTGCTATGCTTGAGCTCTAAATACACAATTCAGCTTACCACCCATATACAGTTCCACACTCTTATGGACTATTTATACTTTACCTGATTCAATTTAGCTTACCACCCATATAGAGAACCACACTCTATCATGAAATAATTTAGATAATATAAAAGTTCTGCATAGTAGTATAGTAATCCCAACAGTGTTGTATGGCTGCTATGCTTGAGCTCTCAATAACATTTTATGGAAGAGGGTGAACATGTTGGAAATGAAATGTTTGGGGACACTAGAACTGTGAGGGAGGTTGGACTGAGTAAGAAATATTAGGTTAAGAGAGAGGTGTCATAAAGAGAAGAGTATGGCTGACAGAACTGGAGAGAGTGTGCTGCTATGGCTAGGACATACAGACAGAATGAGTGAGGAGAGGTTGACAAAGAGGGTATATATGTCAGAACTGGAGGAGGGGGGTCACTAAACTGGAGATGGAAGGCTGGAGTGGAAAAGGTTGTGAGAGCTCAAGGCTTGAACATGCACGAAGGTGTAAGGTGCATACAGGAAAGAATGAATTGGAGCTATGTGATATACAGGAGGGGCAACATGCTGTCAATGAAACTGAACCAGAGTATATTAAGTGATCAGGGGAAAGGTCTGGGGCCTGGTTATGGATAGGGAGCTGTGGTTTTTAGCATCAACTTGCTTATGTGAGAAACAACAAATAAGTACAAAAAAAAAAAATGGTGAAAATTTAATGAAAAAGGTGCTGTACTGAAACATGGTGATGAGGGCTTAAAGTGCTGCTGTGGTGGAATAGGATGGACTGAGGGTTACTAAGAAGGAGAAAGAGGGGCACTAGGTTTAGCTATATCACCTCCTGAATAATCTGGCTAAACAAATGTTGCCACATCACAGGTACTGCATATGAAATTTAACTGACTTACAGAAAAACATGGTAATAAGATCTTGAGGTGGTGGTGAAGTGGAATGGGCATGGAATGGGGAGTACACTACTGGGATAGGGAGGGGGGGGGGAGTTTAGTTTGTCTTCATTACTCCCTGAAACATCTGATCTGGCATCTATTTCAATTATAGAACATCTAGACTTAAAAAATATCTTGATTTACTGTGGATATGATAAGCTATTGGGCAGCAGTAAACACAAAAGCCAATATTTCCCCTGTGGCAGGGATACAATTTGAATGGTATTTTTCAATAACATAATAAATTATGCATGATACATTCAGTAAACCAACATCTCAAATATAGTGATATACTTATCAAAAGAAAATATTAATTCAGTTATCAAAAACATACTGATAAAAAGTATTCGTTTCTTCCAATCTGTTGCAAGTTGAATGAAGGAAAGAAGGAAGTAAAATGTACAAGAAATTAAAACTGGATCCCAGATGTGAAGAGTTTTGGGTATCTTTATCTAATTCACTTTCAATAGACATTTCTGGTTTTCAAACACAGTGTTGTAAATCAATACAACATATCCTAATTCTTATGTCCAAACATCACAACTCAAAGCATTGTAACTCAAAGCCTTATTGTAAGTAGCAGATAAAGATATGACCAAAATCTTGTGTTATCTTCACTAATATATATCCTTGCATCTGCCAGCGATGTTTATATAAACAAAACAAAGAGCAATGTGCAGATGAGCAAAAGAAAAGTGTGAAGACAAATTGTTTGGGATGGCATACTGCTGGTAGTAATAAGATGATATGACAGTTGATCATGTGACTGTTGGTCAGTGAGTCACTCACTTGTCACATGCATTCACACCACCACCTTGGCTTTTGTAGCAACACAAATACACAATCAACTTACAATCACTGAGTGAAAGTAAATGTGTCTATTAGATTCACAACACCAGCACCTCATGTAGAAACAGAAAAAAGGCCTAAAAATAGGAACAGTGTTTTAGGTATTAGAGTGTTCTTTTATCAAACTGACTAATCAGTTTCTTCAATTAAAAGATCTGTTTTAAGGTTCATTTTGCTATATAAATAAAAGATTAAATATCTGTTTTTGGATCTATGATTTCAGTAGTTATTATAGTTTGACATCATACTGTCGATAAAGTTACCTTTTTGATAATGGTCTTTGTGAAAATTGCTTTCTCTTAAACTTTGTTAATAATCAAAGGATGCCATCAATTAAATGTTTAGCTCTCAGCCAATAAATTGATCAGATGTGTGGTTTTTTGTTGCCAAATCATTAAACAGGATTAATATGATAACAAAATTTAAGTCTGTATTGTACAATGTTGTAATACCAGCTTATGGTCAGTTGCAGCGCAACAGGCAGGATAGCCTTTTGTCTTGTGTCTGCTCAACCACCACAGATATAGGGCAGCAGAATCGTGGTTTTCTTCTGGAGACGAACATAATCCCCTAGTTCTTATGTAAAAATAAATTTTACTTAGATGCCATTTTCTAGAAATGTATCCCTCATGTAAACCAAAGGAAAGGAGTACTGTACAGTAGACACAGAAATAATATTCCTACTAAGGTACAGGTACACCACTGATTTTCTGGCACCCTTAGTTACAAAGCCTTGCCGGTTTAAATGTTTAGCTGGACCAGCTGTGGTCACATAATAATATTTCATCAACATACTTCCATCCTACTAATTATACACCTCCCATGTCTTTAAAGCACCATGGACTACTAGAAACTTATACTAAACAAATACTAAATTTAAATTAAATGATTAAATGAAATACAGGTAATTGTACATCAGTATACATGATACAAGTTGATTAACACTGGTACTGTGCAAGGTACTGAACCTGTACAGGTACCTGAATCAGTGAAACTGGATTATCAATTAAACAAGATTATTAAACAGAAATTAAAAGTTATTTTCATACATTTTCGCCATTTCCTGCATTAGCGAGGTAGCGTTAAGAACAGAGGATGAGCCTTAGAGGGAAAATCCCTACTTTGCCCCCTTCTCTGTTCCTTCTTTTGGAAATGTAAAAAAACAAGAAGGGAGGATTTCCAGCCCCCCCCCCTCTTTTAGTTGCCTTTTACGACACGCAGGGAATATGTGGGAAGTATTCTTTCTCCCCTAACCCCAGGGATAAATTTTATACAATATTTCTATTAATTCTGTACATGGAACAAAGTTTCAGTAATACTGAACCATCAGAAAGACAATGTGTCACAACCTCAGCCACCCATGTGGACAATCTATGGTTGTTAGGCATCATCTTCATTCCTGAATCTGAATATATGCTACTGATAAGCGATTATTTTCTTACACTTAATCACACACAAGTCCTTAACAGCAAAAAAATATGAAATACCATTAATACAACGAAAATATAATGTCTTCAGGGGTAGAATTTCCCATTTGTAACGTCATGTTGCCGCTCAAGAGGTTTCGGATTATGGAGTATTTCAGATTTCAGATTTTCATATTACAAATGCTCAACCTGTATTACAAAAAACAGAACTTCAGGGAAATCAAGTGTCAGAAGATTTAACTGTGGTCCTTAAAAAAAAAAAAAATGACTGACACAGCACATGATGAAAGAGAATGTATGGGAGAGTGAAGTTCTGGATCAATGGACATTATTGGATTATATACTAACTGACAGGCATGTAAAGAAGTTGTTGGATGTGAATGTACTGAGAAGGGCAGCAGGTGGGATATCTGATCATTTCTTGTGATAGTGTGAAAATTTGTAGCGACTTTGGGAAAAGAATAAATGATATGGCTGGGAAGGTGGCGAAGTGAGTAAGCTTCAAAAAGAGGTCTGAGGCGAAGATACCATGTCATTTAGGAAGAAATCAAAAGTAAATTTATTAATACTGTACTTAAAATGAAAGCTACAGCACTAACTGCCCCCAAAGTGGTAAATTTTAGAATTCTACTGGAACTGTAAAGCTAATCACAAAGGTCTGAAAGCTGAGGGCTATCAGGATTACTATCTGTTCATAGTTCATTGTTTCCCCTTGGATTTCTGATGTTGCAAGTGGGACATCCAGGGAACTTGAAGCTACAGGGTCTACAAATGAAACAGTAGTCCTACTGCTGTGATACACATTCTTCTTGGCTATCTTTTAAACATTTCATCCAAGCGAAGTTACTTCATGTGTTCTGATCTTTCCCTGTGTAATTTTTCCTGCATCAAATGAAAATTCATTAGTTCTTGCTCCGTAATGAAGGTACGTTGCTCTAGCCCTTTGATTAATTCACTCACCAACTCAATTAATTTGTCAATGGAAAGTCTTTCAGCTACATCTGTTTCATCTTAATCACTGTTGTTGTCACATTGTTGAAACCATTCCATCATCACTCGATTAAACTCAGTATTCTTACCATATTTCATAGTTTTCCTAATGCTCATTTGCTTCTTGGAATCAGTCTGCATAGAATTTCAATATTTTGTCCCTTTGCTTCTTTATATCATAAACAGTTGAAGAACCAATACCATAGATGTCACACAGCTTAAGCATTGAAACACCACAGTCCAGTTTTTTCAACAGTTCAACTTTCTCTTGGATTGATTTGGACTGGTGTTTCCATCTGACACCACCACTGACACTCGCATCTCTCTTAGATACCATAGCTAGGGTTAAATCTAAGCAAAATGAGCTCAGAATCTCACAAAATCAAGGTATCACTACCAACAGGTGCATTGTAAACAATCCAAAAGAACATGCGCTACACACTAAACCATCTGTGGCCACCCAGTAAACTAGTCTGGTGGATGCATGAATTTCAAGTTCCCTCTCGTAATTTTGTCCAGACTAAAAGAGATGCCGGACCATAAGTTGTGAGAAAATTGGTGGTGTCCCTGCACTAGAATAACACTGTCGTCAAGTTCCTATGATTCAGTGTAATTCACATGTACAATAATTTGGTTCTTAAGACTGTGAGTGAATGAGGTTCCTCTATGCTTCCTTATGGATAAGATTTGCTGTAATGAAGCATCATTCATCAAAATAGGGCAAATGATCAATATTATTGATTCATTTTACAGCAAAACTTCATAATCTGAAGCTTCATATGAAAAGGGCCCTTGTATACATGCTGTATTAATGAGATAATGACATAAAATCAGGAAAAGGAAGCAAGGGAGCAAAGCTTAGGTTAGATGGACACACCTGGTCATCAGTGACTACTTTTGGACAGACCTGGTCATCAGTGACTACATCATCTGAAGATGAGTAGGCGTTGGAAGTGCTGAGTAAAGAGAAACTTCAGATGATGGTAACTGAGTTCTACATGCTATATATTTAAGAGAAGTTGAAGGTTAATCCCAGTAAGAGTAAGGTGAACTAGTTATGGAAACTCTGTTGTCACTGCCACCCCCTTTAAAGAGTTCTGGGTGGGAACAGGCATTAGAGATATAGATATATAGATAGACAGAGTAAGGAGGAGATTTCTGCAAGAGAGAGAATGCAGTAGTAGACTTTGAAATACTATAAAAATAAATAAAAACAGTAAATAAAAACAGTGAACTGAAAATGAAATGCAAGGTTAGGATGTGAGGTGAACTACCAGAAGTTAGATAATTCAAGTATCTGAGTCAAGTACTATGCAAACTTGGCATAATGGAAGGAAAAACAAAGAGGAGAGCTGTCCAAAGGAGACAGGTCCATGATTTCCTGGGTAGAATTATGAAAAGAAAAAAATGTAACCATAAAAGTTGAAAATAAAAAA
Organism: Panulirus argus; assembly: GCA_038088735.1. Lineage (NCBI taxonomy): Eukaryota > Metazoa > Arthropoda > Malacostraca > Decapoda > Palinuridae > Panulirus > Panulirus argus. The sequence goes on from JAYMFT010099095.1 coordinate 8,362, forward strand.
GGACTGAGTAACAGCATATTTCTGCCAACCCCAATCTACAGGTGAGTAAAATGGGTGAGGAATACAGGAGACATTTCTAGGATTCAAGCTGTTTAAATGAGTTATTTAAGGGGTGTATGCAGTATCAGTATATGGGATGAAGTAAGTATTATGGAAGTGTATAGATGTGGGATGTCAGAAAGAGGAAAATGGGGCATGGTATCAGAGAGTACTCTGAATGAAATACCTTTAAGTGGTTTGGTCATGTTAAGAGGATGCATGCCAACAGGTTGATAAAGAGAATATACATGAGCATGGATGAAGGAAATGGAATGAGAAGAAATGGTCTTGTAAAGAGGATGCATGCCAATTAGTAGATAAAATATATATATATATATATATATAGGAGCAAGTTACGTGAAAATGGAATGAGATGAAAAGAGACAGCATTCTGGGAAGGAAAAGTAAGGGAATACATTGGTGAGAGGACCGAGAAAGGAGTGAAGGGGATAGAGCATGCTAGGGAGGTGCATTTGGACTGGGCAGTCTGAAGAATTTTGTACCATAGCCATGGCCAGAGGTGGCCACAGACCATATCTTCACTACAATAAGTATCTCCTTACATGACCAGAGGTGGCCATAGATATGTTGGGGCCCTGGTCAGGAGACTCAATTGAGGCCACCCCTGTGGACTCAATTTTGATGATCTATTAGTATAGTATGTCCAACATTTTCAGTTTCTATCTTGCCTTATCCATGAAACTGCAAGGAAAGTATGTTAATACAATACAATAATATAACTAATATTAATAATATCAATACAAAGATTATATAAATTTTGGAGCCCTTAAAGTGTGGGGCTCTGGGCATCGCTCACTCTGCCCTTTCCTGAGGCTACCACCGCAAGAACTATGGATAAAGTTCCCTTCAAAAGAAAAAGAAAAAAAGTATGCTTACGTCTCATCTTTCAAGGAGTCAAGGTAGTGAAGAAAGTGCTGTATACTTGAGGTGGCCAAACTGTTTATCTTCTTTGCCTGTGGAGGTGTGGGGTCACCAGTTCCAGCTTCCACTAATGCCAATTTGTTATCCATCATGGCTGAATAAGTCTCTGCTAGTTCATAATTAATCTGCCGGCACACCTAAAAAATCAAAACAAACAATGGTATCCTTTCTTTTATGCATATTACATTTACAAAAATCTTATAAAACTACAATACTTTATCCCATCATAAGATATACCAATTAAAAAAAAAACTGTGTCCTTTCTCTCTAAAATTCATATACTTTGGAGCAAAAGAAAATTTACCTTTTTAAACACCTATTTCTGATGCCTCATTTTCCTAAGAACTTCTTCCAAGAAGGGTGGGTGGCCACAAAAGTAATGTTTCATGGCTGCCTTACATAAACACATGATTCTGAGCATGCCCTATCCCCCTAACACCTTTCTGGATCCTATCCCATAAAAATTCCTCTTTCCCTCCCTAATATACCAAGTGTTTTCCCTTCATTCATTTCCTTCAACTTCATTCATACATATTTTCTTTACTTATAGATTATCACAATTTCTTTATATTTGACCAAACTACTTCTAGCAATTTCTCTTAATCCACTATGAGACACCATAACCCATGACTTTTCCTCTCAATGGCATCTACTTCTATATCTATCTATCTATCTGTATCTGACATCTGTTCCAATTGGAACTCCCTCAAAGGGGTGGCTATGGCAACAGAGTCCCCATACCTAAAGAAATCCAATGCCGCTTCTTAGCCTTCAGTGCCTCACCCGTAACAGACCACTGGCAGAGAGCAAGTCTAGCACAGTGTTTGCAGAGGCTCCTACCTAATGTTCCTCATGACTACTTCTATCTAATGCTCCTACCTACTGCTTCTACCTAATGTTTCTACCTAATGCTTCAACCTAAATGTTCCTACCTACTACTTCTATCTACTGCTCCTACCATTTTGCCAAAAGGCAGGGCTAGCGCACAGTGCTCAATGCAAGAAAATCGAGAGTTATGAAGAATAAGTTGTATGAGTTGTGTGTTGTCAGGTGTTACAAAAGACAAGGAGAGATTGTACATTTGTAGGCAGAAAGCCAGTAGTTTACATGCTAGTGAGGCAGAAAGAAAAGACAGCTACCAGGGTCAGAGGAGTGCAACTTGACAACCACTAAAGTGTTGGCTCACTATGCAGATGTAACTAAGCCTTCCAATACCCAGGTGGGAAGTACTGGTAATATATCTCCCTGGTCACTGGCTGTCAACCAACTACTACCAACACTTCTATGCACTTCAGCATTACTTTCTCCATCCCAAAAGTGAACACTACAAATATCCCTCAAACAGCATATTTCACCGGCATGAATCTGCGCCACTCTACTCTGTATTTTCACACCCAAAGGATAGTTAGCAAAACTATATTGTTGCTTAATCTTTTTTTTTTCTTTCTTTTTACATTCATGTTCTAATTTTTCCATTTATGACTCTTCTTAAAGATTCAATAATCTTCACTCCTTTGTCAGCTCTCTCCTTCATTTCTTTCCATTATGCCATGTTTGTCTAGCAACAAACTCAAATACTTGATAAAATTCTCTAATCTCTTCCAGGAGTTCACCATCCATTCTAACTTCAACTCACTATTTCTATCTAATCTATAAAGCATTACAAAGTCTACAACTTCATTCTCACTCCTCTAAAAAATCATTCCCTTACTCTTATTGGCACTTACCTTCAAATTTTTTCCTTTAAACACTGGGTAAAGCTCAAACACAAGCTTCAGTAATATCTCTTAATCCTCCACCATCAATATCAAATCACTCACAAATATGCTTGTGATCAACAAATATGTCTCTAGCAAACTCATACTTTGCTCTGTGAATTCCTGTTCTTTATATACTGAAAACCTAGCTTATCATCATACAGCCCTATCTCACCTCCATGCCTGTCTCCAAAGTCACTCATCATTATCTAGTGCAAAATTATTTTACTACATCAAGCAACTTTCCTCATTCACTTTTAGTATCTTTCCATAATGCATCCCAATCACCTTTATCATAAGCCTAAAGTAGGTATATCAACCCTTAAATGGCAGGCATGGTCTGAAAATTCCATCATGGAGTGTGCAAAAAATGTTTCCTTTATGAAATGATAGACTGGCATTCAACAGTAACAAAAAATTCATAAACTGCAATATCTATACTTTTGTGACAGCCTGGTCCAATGCAAAGCAGTGCCAAGAAGGGATGTGAGTAATGTATTAGACAGTTCCTCATAACAGGAGATATGGAAATGACTTTTTTCTTTCTTTCTATTGAACCTGTTTTCTTACTGTAAACATATTTCATACAAAGGCACAGTCTTGGAGGTAAACAGCATGAATATATTTAGAAATATTACATCTTTCACACTAAAATTTAATGTGGGTTAGGATTTGTGTATTTACACTGAGAACTCTTTATTTCATAAATTCTCTCATTCTATAAACAAGTATACTTACATGCATTGTTGGTGAATAACATGAATGTATGTAGAAATATTACCCACACAATAGCTGTAGAATGGATGTAAACAAATGAGATAATTTCATCTTCATTTTTTCATCCTGCATAAAAGTGTGAGGAGGTCAAGTAGCTGGCATCAAGGATATTGAAGAGGTTGATTATCTGGAACTATTCTGGATCTTTACATATAATCTGTTACCAGAGTCCTCCATCAACCAAGGACTGCATAAAGAAAATTATACACAATTGTTATGTAATTTCTTGAATAAGCACAATTTTTCTGGGATGCCTCCCACTCCTTATGTAATCCCCCACTCAAATCATTTTCTAATGTTACTTATTTCTTCAAATCTCAAAAGTTAATCTTCTTCAATCTCCTCACCAAATGCTAAATTACACGAGGTATCTTAAAAAATTGTTTTCTGCAGAGCTACTATGCTCAACATTCAGGTGGTCAGCCATACACTTATGATGGTGGTGGATGCAGATACATTGAGGATAGCAGAATATTTTCCTAAGCCTGGAAGAGACCTCCATAAGCTATTAATGGTACAATGTGTTGGCTGGATATTAAAAGAAAGGTAAAGAAAGTAAAAACAACTGATGTTAGTTACTGTTTCCCTGGAGAACATCAACTGATGCCAGTTGCTGTTTCATAAGAGAACAGCAATTGATGTTAGTCAGAGCTTAAGGGTTAATGCTGTAAACATTTTTTTTTTTCTAAATATTTCCATATGCCTTTCATGATATGCTCAATAAGCTGATCCATTTAGATTTTTACATTTATCCTTAACACCTTTTCCTAAGTATAAAAGTCCTATAACTATAAGGTGATTTGACTCCCTCCCACTCTTCCATTCTTGTACACAATCTGCTATCAAATCACTTCCACAATTCAACATTTCTAGTGTTATCCTATCCATTCCAGGGGCTTTAACCTGCTTCTAGCTGCTTTCTTCTCATGCTTGGACATTTCACATTTCCTCTCTCCATCATGGATGATGATCAGGGAAGTACATTATGGGGACTATCATGAAAGTTACCCAGGTGAGTGCAAGAATATGCACCTGTAAAATAATAAGTCTTATAGTTCCAAGAAAACAATACTGAAGGGACAAAGCTTGCCCATGAAGGTTCTGTACACAATAATAGGAAAAATGACCAAGGGCAAAGATATTTTCACAGTACCTATGTAGAGTAGTGATTAAAGGAGTTATTCAATTTTGGGTGATTTAGGGTGCAATTCAGTGCGACTCATTGCAAAAAGTGCTAATGATGAAAGTAACATTATTTAAATGTAATAGAGAAGGTGCTGTAATAAAATATTGTCATCAGAAAGGTGCCTTGTTATTATCTCAGGTTTAAACTAGTGGACCCCCTCTTTTCAACTGCATCTTATATACACTCGTTACTTGTGCACTTTTTGCATATATACATAAGATGAAAGGGTAAGAGATGTGTGGTAAAGAAAATAGTGTGGATGAGAGAACAAAAGAGGGTGTGTTGAAATGGTTTGGACATAAGGAGACAATGAGAAGGGAAACATTGATGAAGAGAACAATATGTGTCAGAAGTGGAAGGAACAAGGAGAACGTGAAGACCAAATTGGAGACAAATTTCAAGCTACCAGGGCCTGAACATGCAGGAAGGTGAAAGACATGTAAAAGACTGAGTGCATTAGAACAATTTCGTATACTGGGGTTGACATGTTATCAATGGACACAACCAGGGTATGTGAAGCAGCTGGGGTAAACATAAACCATGAAAAAGTCTTTTACCTGGTTGTGGATAAGGAGCTCTGATTTCTGTGCTTTACACATGACAACCAGAGAATGGACGTGAGCGGATCTAGCCTTTCTTCACGTTATCATGCTAGCAATGGAACTGGCTATCAAGTATGAAGAAAAAGAGAAAAATATATATATATATATATATATATATATATCCCCTGGGGATAGGGGTGTAAGAAT
>JAYMFT010099106.1:0-13811 GCA_038088735.1 Panulirus argus
TGCATATGTGTGCATGTATGTATATATGTGTGTATGCGGGGGATGGGTTTTTCTTCGTCTGTTTCCTGGCGCTATCTCACTGACGCGGGAAACAGCGATCAAGTATAATAAATAAATAAAATAAACATATATATATATATATATATATATGGGTTGAGAGGACAAGAGCTAAGGAAGGAGTAACACTAATGCTGAACCAGGTGTAGTGGGAATGCGTGGAAGTGTTAAGAAGTGAGTTCTACACTGATGTGGGTAAAAATGACAATGGGTGGCGAGAGATGGATGATTATTAGTGTTTATGCACCTGCTCATGAAAGGAAAGATGATGAAAGGGAGGAACTAAGCAAGTATCTCAGCAGTTTTGATGTACGAGATCGGGTGTTAGTGATGGGTGATTTGAATGCGCAAGTGAGTAATGTGGTTTTTGAGATTATAAGTGGGGCACCGGAAGTTCATTATTGCCAGTGGAAATAGTGAATAGCTTCTGGAGTTGTGTGCTAAAAAAGGACTGATGATTGGGTATATCTGGTTTAAAAAGTGACAAACACAAACCTAGGTTATGTGACGAACAAAGAATGATCAGCGGGCATTACTGGATTACATATTAACTGATAGGCGTGTAAAAGAGACTTATGGATGTAAATGTGCTGAAAGGGGCAGATGGTGGGATGTCTGATCACTATCTCGTGGAGGCGAGGGTGAAGATTTACAGGGGTTTTAGGGAAATGAGGAAACATCGGTGAGAAGAGAGTGGTGGGAGTAAGTGTGCTTGGAAAAGAGACTTGTATGGAGAAATACCATGAAAGACTAAGTGTACAACTGCAAAAAGTTGAGAATAAAAGAAGCAAAAGAATTGGGTTAGGAATGGGAGGTATTTTGGTAAGCAGTGCTGGCATGAACGAGAGATGCACGTGGCATGCGAAAGGTGGGAGGTGGGTAGATTAGAAAGGGCAGTGAGAGGTGAGATGAAAGTGGGAGGTGGGCAGATTAGAAAGGGGAGTGAGAGATGGGATGAAGTAGGGAGGTGGGCAGATCAGAATGGGTAGTGCCATGTGGGATGAAGAGGTAAAGTTGCTAGTGAAAAAGAAAAAAAAACGTTTGGGCGGTACGTATAAGGCCGGAGTGGAAATGATTGGGGATCGTATATGAGAAAGCGGCGGAAAGTCAAGAAGGTGGTGCAGTGGTTCAAAAAGAGGGCATATAAGAGTTGGGATGAGCGAGTATCAGTAAACTTTGGGGAGAATAAAATGTTTTGGAAGGAGGTTAATATTGTGTGAAAAATAAGAGAACAAATAAGAACATCGGTGAAGGTGTACATGAGGAGGTGGTATTTTGAAGGACTGCAAAATGTCTGTGATGATAGGGTGGCAGATGCAGTGTGTTTGAGTTGGGATGGTGTGCGAATGAGAGAGCCATGGAGGGTGGTTTGGTGAAGAGAGAAGAGGTGGTGGAAGCCTTCACGTGAGATGAAATGTGGCGAGGCGGCTGGAGTGGATGATATCGCAGCTGAATTTATTATGAAAAGAGTTGAATGTGATGGTAATTGATTAGTTAGGATTTTCAGTGTATTTATGGATCATGGTGAAGTCCCTGGGGAGTAGCGAAATGCAACTGTATAAAGTCAGGTGAATAAAGCTGAGTATTCAAACTATAGATGTATAAATCTGTTGTGTGTATCTGGTAAGTTTTATGGTGGGGTCGTGATTGAGAGGTTGAAGGCATGTGCAGAACATCAAATTTGGGAGGAACAGTGTGGTCTCAGAGGTGGAAAAGGATGCATGGATCAGGTGTTTACTCTGAAGGAATTGTATAAGGAATACTTAGACAGAAAGATGGATTTTTATGTGGCATTTATGGATCTGAGGAAACATGTGATAACGCTGATATACGGTGTGGGAGGAAAGCTGCTGGAAGCAGAAAGAAGTTTTAATCAAGGGTTCAAGGTATGTGTACGAGTAGGAAGAGAAGACAGTTAATGGTTTCAGGTGAATGTTGGTCTGCGGATGGGGTGTGTGATGTCATCATGTATGTTTAATATGCTTATAGATGGAGTGGTGAAGGACAGAGGGGCGAGCATGCGGTCTGTAAGGGATGAGAGGGCCTGGGAAGACTATCAATTGTTGTTCTCCGATGATAAAGCACTGGTGGCAGATTCGAGTGAGAAACTGTAGAAGTTGGTGACTAAGTTTCAAAAAGTGTGTGAAAGAAGAAAGCTGAGAGTAAATGCGAATAAGAGCAAGGTTATTAGGTTCAGCAGGGTTGAGGGACAAGTTAGTTGGGATGTGAGTTTGAATGGAGAAAAATTAGGGGAAGTAAAGTGATTTAGATGGACATGGCAGCAAATGGAACCATGGAAGCGGAAGTGAATCGCTGGGTGGATGAAGGGGCGAAGCTTCTGGGAGCACTGAATAATGTACGGAGAGATAATTTTCTCGAAGGGCATAAATGGGTATGTTTGAAGTTCCAGTAGCCCCAGCAATATTACATGGATGCAATGCAGGGTTATAGGTGAGACCGTTCGGAAGAGGGTGAATATTTTCGAAATGAAATGTCTGAGGATGATATGTGATGTGAGGTGGTTTGATCGAGTAAGTATGAAAAGGGGTATAAGAGAGGTGTGGTAACACCAAATAGTGTGGTTGAGAGAGCTGAGGAGGGTGTGCTAGAAATGGTTTGGACATATGAAGAGAATGAGTGAAGAGAGGTTGACAAAAAGAACAAGTGTGTAAGAAGTGGAGGTAACAAGGAGAACGAGAAAACCAAATTGGAGATGGAATAGTGGAGTAAAAGAGGTTTTGAGTAATCGGGGCTGAACGTGCAGGAGGGCACGGAATAGAATGAACTGGAACGTTGTGGTATACAGGGATCGACGTGCTGTCAATGGACTGAACCACAGAACTAGGGAAAAATCATGGAAAGGTCTAAGGGATCTGGTTGTGGAGAGGGAGCTATGGTTTCGGTGCATTACACATGATAGCTAGAGACTGGATGTGAGCGAATAAGGCTTTTCTTCTGCTCCCGGCGCTAACGCGGGAAACGGCGATCAAGTATGAAAAAATACACACACACACACACACACACACACACACACACACACACACACACACTCTTTCTCTCTTTCTTTCTCTCTCTTGATCGCCGTTTTCCTAGGCAGCGAGGTAGCGCCGCATTCGTTCACATCCATTCTCTAGTTATCATGTATACTGTACCGAAACATGAGCTCCCTACATATATATATATATATATATATATATATATATATATATATATATATATATATACTACACGATACATTGAGGGAATTTACAGAAAAAGTTCAGTAAGTTCCAGAATTTATTTCCGGAAGAACTATTCCAGCGATAGGGAAGACACTGAGTAATCAGAAAAGTTAGATTAATTTTTAAGGACCAGACGCTAATTCTCAGAAAAGCAAGATTAATTACTCAAAAACGTCAAATCCTCGATATATAGCGAGACACATTTTCGAAAAAGTTATGCGTGGGATGAATTTTTATTAACGAGACGGATTCTCGGAAATCGTGGACGGAAATCATGCGTCCGTGTCACCTTCTCATACGATAACGATGCGTCTGTCTCAACCCGCTCATACGACAATCATGAGTCCGTCCGACCCCCACATACGAAAACGATGCGTCCGTCTCACCCCCACATACGAAAACGATGCGTCCGTCTTAACCCCACATACGAAAACGATGCATCCGTCTCACCCCCACATACGACAAGGATACGTCCCTCTCATCCCCATATACGAGAAGGATGCGCCGAGCTCACTCCAACATACGACAACAATGCATCCGTCTCCTCCCCGTGAACAGCAACGTTACTAAAGTTTGCAAATAAACAACCAAACCTGACGTCCATCCGTAATAACAACGAGTAAATCTGACGTTTATGAATACTAACGAAGACTAAAGTTGACGTTTATGTATACAACCAATGACAAAAGTTGACATCTATGTCCACTACCAGCGACTAAAGTTGACGTATATGAATATTACCGAAGAATAAACTTCATGTGTATGTGTATTAGCGAAAACTAGAAGACGCTTCCATATACTCCCAACAATTATAGTTGACGCTTATGAATACTACTGAATACTACAGCTGACGTTTTAAGAACACTACCGAAACACAAGGTAGACGTTTATGTATAATGACGACTAAATTTGACGCCTATGTGTACTAAAGGCAACTAAAGTTGACAATTACGCATGGAACACACAACTAAGTTTGACGTCTAAGCATTCTGCAAATTACTGAATAGTTAACGTCTATTAATACTACAAACGATTTAAGAAATGACATCTATACATACTACAGACGACTGAAGCTGACGTCCATGTTTTAACCAAACAGCGAAGTTAACGTATATGTGTACTAACAGTGACTTAGAGACGACGTCAGTGAATAACTACCCAAGAATCAATGTATGAACACAGATTTGAATCACCTGAACGGGATGGGATTTCGCCAAGGAGAGGAGAGGTGGCGTTCTCAGTAAAAGAATTCTTCGCCAAAGGAAGAAGTAAAGGTTTCGTTCTTAACAGAGTTTGTCGTTGAAACTAATAGAAGCTGCGTTCTCAATAACAATGTTCTTCGCCAAAGCAACAAAAAGAGGCTGCATTCTCAATAACCAAGTACTCCGCCAAGAAAACAAGGGAAGCTGCGTCATCGATGACAGAGTTCTTTCTCAAATAAAACAGGAACAGGTCGAGTTCTCAGTAACAGTGATCTTCTCCAAAGAAACCATTTGACACTGCGTTCTCAACAACCGCGTTCTTTGCCAGGAAAACAAGGAGAGACCGCGTTACCAACAACCGAGTTCTTCGCCGAGGAAACACTAAGAGGCACCGTTCTCAATACCCGAGTCCTACTCCTCCTCCTCTCCCTAATTTGGGGAAGTGAGAACGATTTGTTACGACCATGGCCATCAGAGAGAGCAATAAAAATAAGAGTCACGGATATAAAGGGAGGCTGTTTTTCTCCTAAACTCCTGATTAGAACAACACGCAGAGGAAGAGCCCTCTCTCCAGGGTAGCAGTCTTGAAGGCAGCTCCTGGGAGCTGTAATATAAAAGGCAGGAGGCTCTGCCACTCACCTGCTTATGTTAGTATGCTGAGCAGGAGGAGGAGGAGAAGTAAGGAGGAACTGAAGAAGCAGGAGGAAGAGTAGAAGTAGGAGTAAGGGCAGTATGGGTAAGAAGCAGCAGGAAGAGGAACAGTATGAGCAGGGGGAAAGGAACAGCAGCAGGAGCAATCAGTACAAGACCAGGCAGGATGAAGAGCTGTAGGAGCTGAATCGGAAGCAGGAAAAGGGGTGGAGGAGAAGCAACGTGAACAGAAGCAGCAGCAGAAGCAGAATGAGAAGCGGAGGAGCAGCTGAAACAGAAAGAGGAGCAGGAGGAAGAGCAGTGGAAACAGGAGGAGAAACAGGAAGAGCAGCAGGAACAGGAGGAGCAGCAGCAAGACAACGAAGAGGAGGTCTGACAAAAGCTGAAGATGGGAGGAAGGCCCAAGAAAGGACAAATGAAGAAAATCAGGAAGAAAAAATAAAATGGAAGGACAAATGTAGACATAACAAAAGAAGATAGATGTGGCATATAAAAGACATAAATATGACGAACAGAAAAAAAAAATGAAGGCAAAACACAGATATGACACAGAAGCAGAAGGACTGAGAGAGAGAGATACATAAGGAGAAGGGATAGAGGAGGAGGAGCTTTGACATATAAAAGGAAGGAGAGCAAATACAATGAGAAAGGCAGCCAGGGAAAAAGAAGAGAGAGAGAGGGGAAAAGAAGGAGTAGCAGGAGTTAAAGCTGTAACAGAAGCAGAAGCAGTAGCAGGCGTAGAACAAGCAGGAGAAGCATAGGTGTGAGTCAGAGGAACACAGCAGAAGCAGAGAGAGAAACAAGTGCATGATTGGCAACGGATCTGGTATAGGAGGAGGAGGAACGAAGGAAAAGGATAGGTACGGGGAGTAGAAGAGACAGGAGGCTCCTCAGAGGGAGAAGTAGGGAAGGAGGTTCCAGTGAAGGAGGAGGAGGAGGAGTAGGAGAGACAAGAGGAAGAGGAGGAAGATGAGGAAAGGTAGGAAAAGTAGGATAAGCAAGAGGAGGAGGAGGAGGAGGAGGAGGAGGGAGAATAAGGAAGGCAGCAGGATCCTGTGGAGGAATAGGAGGAGGAGGAGAAAGAATAATAATAATAATAAGAGAAGCAAGAGGCTCCTGTGTTGGCCGGTGCCCCTCGTACCTCCACCGGTATCTCTGAATCGCCGACATTAATATTTTACAGAAGATGACCTTCTGCAAGTTGGTGCAAGCGCTGCCAATCTTGTGCGAGATCATCGCTCATTATCTGCATACTTTTACCGCGTAATTAAAATACTTTCGGCTCACACTTTTTATTAATGTGAAAGTTGAGAACCGTATTTTACGTTAAGAGGGGTTTTATTTCAACTTTCTTATAGTCTGTCTTTAAAATATAAGATGTACTCAGTGCTTTGGACTTCCGCTAGAAACAAAAATGCGAATAACAATATCTAACGTTCCTCCTGATCTACATATGAAACACTAATTTAGAATAAGGATCATGTCAAAGGTCACGCCATCATACTAAGCGTCGTACCGTCATGTTCAAGGTTCGTACCGGTACGATGGCCTGACCCATGACCTGACGAGACTTTGGGTCTTCAGAAAATACAGTCCTAGAACCTGCCACATATATGCTTCATCGATCTCAAGCCTCTGAGTACTACGGTACAACCCAAGAGCACGACGGTACGACCTTTCACCACGCCAATACGACCCTTCAGCACGACGGTATGACCCTTCAGCAAGGCTTGTGGATAGTAATGGTGAACACGGTCAGTAGGCAGACAATACAGACGTCACATCTTCATAAGGACCCAAATGAAGGCCCCAGCCGGCATTCCAGAGGCCGGATCACCAGACCCCCTCGCTGGTCTTTAAGACATTCCCGCCACTCGCGAGGCGGGTGCACACGAACCCTAAGACCCCGTCCCAACTAACCCATCCACCTACCTAGCCACTCTTCCCTTCCACCCACCCTTCCTCCCTATACCCCCCCCCCCCGCGCCCATCATCTTTATCGCTCCTCGCAATTCTCGTTCAATAGCCTTCCACTCATCATCTCCTTCTCTCTCCTATTATTCAGAAGCGACATGATCGCCAGCGTCTCGCCCCCTCTCGTTTCTTTACTGACGATCAGCGCCCCCACGTCCCACTTACAAACGATTTCAGGTCACGTATTATTATCCCCAGAAATACATCGACGCTAGATATTCACGGTGGGGAAAATGTATAGGTGTCGGGAGTGCGGACTGGCGGCGAGGACTTACCCTGCTGGAGGGAGGGAGGGAGGGAGAGGAGTCTCAGTTCAAGAATCGACGGCATCAACTCCCATCATTAGGCCTTTTGGAGAAGGGAGAGGGAAGGGAAGGAGGAAAAGGGAGGGTGCTGGTGAACGAGAGAAGGAGGTGTAGGGAGGGTGCTGGGGAAGGAGGTGGAAGGAGGGTGCTGGTGAATGGGGTAGGAGGTGGAAGGAGGGTGCTATGAAGGGGGAAGGAGGTGTTGGAATGGTGCTGGTGAACGGGGTAGGAGGTGGAGGGAGGGTGCCGGTGAATGGGGGAAGGGAGTTGTGGAAAATTTTTACTAGACGCGTCTTGAAGGCTGAGGGGAAGGAAGTTAAAACTGGGAAGAGGAAAGCTGAGGTTAGTTATACTACGCGATGGGGGAGAGAAATATGGAAGAAATCTGTGGGAGAAAGTGAGATAAGTCGAGAAAGTTTCTGGGAAATATAGGAGTATTTTTTTCTTCTGGCAGGCGAGGGAGGAGGAAGTTTCTGAGTGGGCGGTAGAAAATTCTAAGAGGGCGAAGGAGAAGAAAGGTGACGGGAGTTTCTGCAACTACAGGGGAAACAGGTAGGGGAAGCTCCTGTGGTCTAGAGAAAAGAAAAAAAAAACTGGATGAAAACGTAATGGTTGAAAGGCTCTACTTCAAGTGGAGGTGGAGGAGAGGTTTGAGTATATATTCGTCCATCCTATTAGGAATCTGGTGGTTCCTTCTCCCCTACACATCACGTTCAACGGGTATATCCCTAATGGCAGGGATGGTGCACCATTACACAAGTCATCATGTTAAAAAATGGGTCCTGGAGTGAGCAAGGAAGAGTACTGAATTATTCCTGATCTGTGGCTTCACTGTGTACACTCAAAAATTACGCATTTATTTCTTTTTTGCATCATACTTAACCGTTGTTTCCCGCGTTAGCGAGGTAGCGCTAGGGACAGACGAATAAAAGGCCACATCCGCTCACATCCATTATCTAGCTATCAAGTTGTGTAATGCACCGAAACCACAGCTCCCTATCCACATTCAGGCCCCATAAACCTTTCCATAGTTTACCCCGGACGCTTCACACGCCCTAGTTCAGTCCACTCTATCTCGTCTAAACCATTTCAACATAACCTCTTCTGCTCTCTCAACCACACTTTTATTACTATATATCTCTCTTTCTATTTCATTACATACTCGATCAAACCACATATTGTCCTCAAACATTTCATTTCCTACACATTCATCCTCACCTGCACAACCTTATCTGTAGTGTATCCTCGCTTCCATATAATATCACTGGAACTTCTATTCCATCAAAACATACTCATTTTTGTCGTCCCAGATAACGTTCTCTCCAAAGCTTATATATACCAAGTCGACCCATACGCATGTAGGTGAAGCCTGTATGCTACGTCATTGGCCCTAAACGGCCGGGTCTGTTTTCTGGAGTCAGAATGGGTCGACTTGGCATATATAGGCTTAGGTTCTCACTTTCCACACATTCTTCAGTGCTCCAAGGACCTTTGTATCCGTCTCCCATCCTATGACTAATTTCTGTTTCCATGGTTTCTTTCGTTCCATGTCCACTCGCAGATATCGAAAACACTTCACTTCCTCCAGTTTTTCTCCACTCAAACTCACACCCCAAACTAACTTATCCCTCAACCTGCTGAACCTAAAAATTCTTTATTCACATCTACACTCAACCATCTCCTTCCACACACACTTCCAAACTCTCACCAACTTCTGCAGTTTCTCACTCGAATCTACCACCAGTGCTGTATCATCAACAAACGACTGACCCTTTTCCCAGGCCCTCTCATCCCCTCACAGACTGCATTCTCGCTCCTCTCTCCAAGACTTGCATTTAACTCACGAACCCTTCTTTAAAAAACTGAACAACCATCACAAACCCCTACCAAATATCAACCTTCAGTTGGATTCATTCCACTCTCCTCTCTTCCTGCTAGTGCACTCGCCTTACAACCTTGATAAAAACTTCTCAATGCTTCTAGCGGCTTTCCTCCCACACCATATATTCTTAAGTCCTTCCAAAAAGCATAGAGATACCCATATAGACGTTACCGGATTCCGCCTTCAAGTGGTTACATCTTCAATGTACGAAAAGCAGTGCAGTCTAGTCATTTCCCTGCTGCTGACTGATGCTCAGTTGCAAAATTCTAGGAGTCCCATGAAAAATGGGTTCTGCAGTTCTATAATGATTATTTGGACAAAAATGATAATCCTTTAGCATCCTATACAAACAGTTCAGCCGCTCCACTCTAAACAATGCCTTACCTACCTGGTCTTCCAGGCTCTCTCAAGTATATACAAAACAACTGCAACCCACACAAAATCATGCAATCAGAACAATCACCGGCTGCGTAGCAGTTACAACCAGTTAACACTTACACACTGAAAGGAAGATCATCCCAAGATCATCCCAATGAAATTCTACCAACATGATATGATCGGCATTCAGTTCTAAGCAATACCACTACACCCCTTACACCCAAACCACTCCATAAATAACTAACAACCCCCAAGCAGAAATAGAAATATAAAACCTACCCATGCCTCACACTTTAGCAACCTCGACTCACAGATCTAATAACCCCAGGAAACGTAATAGTGACAAACACATGCACACCAAAATGACCCGATAAGCAATAAACACCTGCCCTTCCAATTCAGTCTTAAGGAAAATCCTACCAGAAATACATCCATCAGAAACTACACGTCCCACACAAACACTAGTCACGATTTCCCGTCTAGGCTCTGGACATCATCCATCCCTACATTACTAAAAACACCGATTTAACATATCTCAGGATCCATCATGCCCAATATGTAACGACCACAATGATGACACCGAACACATTGATCAATTTCTCTGCACTCTCACCACACAGATACGTAGTCAACACCACAATATAGTATGATTATGGTCCCATCTCTCGCAATCCATTTTAATTTTCACCAACATCAGTTTACAGCTCACTTTCTTACACTGGCACACTCTCACAACTCCTGTTTCAGGAGTTGTGCTACACCTTTCCTAACTCTTGCCCTATCACCAACCCCTGACTTTACTTCTATGACACTTCCAAACCATTCCTCTCCTTTACCCTTGAGCTTTGTTTCACTCAATACCAGAACATACATGTTTCTTTCCTCAAACATAATATATCTCCTCTCTTCTCATCTTGGTTACATCCACACACATTTTGACACCCCAGCCCGAGCCTTCGAGGAGGATAGGCACTCACCGCCTGGCTCCTTCTGTTGCATCTTTTAGAAATTGAAATATATGAAGTGGGGCGGTTTCCAGCCCCTCACTCCCGCCCCTTTTAGCCGCCTTGTACGACACGCAGGGAACACGGAGGTAAAATTCTTTCTCCCCTATCTCATGGATATATATATATATATATATATATATATATATATATCATCACAGCTATAACCACCACTAACTTGGCGAGGCACCAACAGCGTCACCTTCCTGGCGGGGTACTTCTACCGTCACCATGTACCTGGGTGGGCACAGTCACCGTCACCATCAGCCTGGGGGGAGCCACCAGCAACCTCGGGGAGGGAACCACCATCGTCACCATTACCAACCTGGGGGTGGGACCACCACCACCGTCACCATCAACCTAATGGGGCACCACCGTCACCACCAATCTGGGTGGACACAATCACCGTCACTACCAGCCTGGTGTGTGTGTGTGTGTGTGTGTGTGTATGTGTGTGTGTGTGTGTGTGTGCGTGCGTGTGAGGGGGGGAGGAGGGGCTCCACCACGGGGGTAGGGGGGATGAGGGGCTCCACCACCAACCTGAGAGGGTTGGGGGAGCACTACCAGCGTCACCAGCAGTCTGCTGCTGAAGCAGGAGGAGGAGGAGGACTTCCGGGAAGGCGACCTCAGAGCCGCGCAGGAAATGGCCGAGAGCCTCCCGCTGTGACCAATATGTCTCCCCTCCGCTGCACTCTCCACTCCTCATCACTCACACACAATCTTTATTTCCCCCTCACACAGCCACGCTTTAGTCCTCATCGTCCAGCCAAACTCTCATTTCCCCTTCACTTCGACTCCTCCCCACCTTTTTTCTCTCCCTCTCTCGCTCGCCATCCCAAACATTTTCTGCTTATTCATTTCGAATTCTTTTTCGCTCACTTACAAATGGCGTTATTTTCACTTGATACATAATTTATCATTTTTCATCATTTCACATTCCCCCTCATCTTAACTTTGTTGCACATCGCTCATAACAAGTCTATTTCCATTCACTCACAATCACAGTTCACTGCTCACTGACATATCCCCGCGCACCGGGAGTCCCATTTCTTTATCCTTTTTAAACTCTCTTTCTCTATCTCTATCTCTCCCGTTTCTCCTAATTATCCCTACCTGAGACTGACCTACGCTTTTCCTCGCGCACAATTTTAAATGATTACTTCCCTAAGCGGAGTTTTCTTATCTTTATCTTTTACTTTCGTCATCTGTCATCTTGGCTCTTTATATTCCTTAACTGAGCTGTTCATTTTTTTCGTTTCCCTTCATCACACCTTTACTTTTCGAATACTATTATTTATGTTAGCTGCTGAGACGGCACGGGCAACTGAATACCCTAACCACGGCCATCTCATTAACGATTAGCCGGGTACCTTACTATCAACAAACCCCTAAAGGAGGATGAAAAGCTTGGTTGAACTGTGGACCGACTGCCGCAACCAGGATTCGAACCCATGTGCTCTACCTCAGGTGGGCCGTGATTACGTCACCGGTTGTCACTTTCCCTTATCAAACCAACTCTTGAACACGACGGTACGACCCTTGGGTAAGAAACCTTGCCTTCGACCTGATCCTTATGGGTTCGTTCAAATGGCAGGCCTTCATACCCAAGGGTCGCACGATCGCGCTTAACCGGCGAAATACCCTTTTCCACTGTTACAACTATTTTCTTTTTCCCCTCATTCTTTACTTCTTCACTGAGCTGGAACATTCAGCTACAAAGGTAATTGTTTTTCATTAATTTCCTATTTGCCTTTCAATCAGCCCCGACTGTTCACCGTTACTGCTTTCATTTTTTTTATTTTCACTCATTTTTACTTCCCGTTCTCTCAACTGCAGCATTCACTGACGCAAGTTTTTTTCACGATTATTTTTGTTTTTCCTTTTGCTCCCTCTTCACTCTGCTGGATATCATACTTGCCTTCAGCCATCCAGGGATGGCCTTTCCTTCCTTTTCCATTTTCAGGAATAATGAGGCAAATTCCCAAGTTTTAATATGTTAATATATTCCTATATTTCACGGCTGGCGGCTTCCTCCGTCCGTGTGGTGGTTCCATCTTCAAAAAAAAATATTCCACATTCTTCATTCGAAAACTCTTCAACAGCCCCCTTAAGGTGCCCCAACTGAGGGGGAAAGTGGGTATATCTCGTGTCATGACAGTGCTGGTGTTTGAACTTACTGACAGATTAAGAATAAAAAATTAATCACAACGATTTCAGAAGTTGATCCACCCAATCAAAATACAGAAAACTGAACAGTTCAGTTTCGAATATCATAAATATAGGAGACGCTATATGCAGGTACGAACAAGACACGTCACGGGCGCACCACAAACAACTACTCCAAAAATCTCGTCGTGGACAAAAAACTAAGCTACAACAGGCACCTAAAGTTCACGTATGGCTGTTTCTGTACACAACAAACCCAAAAAACATGGATAGGAACCTTCGGTACGATACCAGTCCAAAGTCTGCCAATCCTACTGAATTGTCCATATTCTTCTTTTTATCTTCTCCAGCAATATCTCACCAGTTCTTCGCTCTACAAAGCTGGATCAAACAAAGATCAGCAGCTTATGCCAAAGGGATATGCCTTTTGCTATCGATCCGCCATAAATCTGTATAAACTATATGTACCTATAAATTTATATAACTCGAGGGCGCACGGGCGGGTAGGCAGGCTGTTGTCAGCCAGGCGAAGGAGAGTTCAGTTGATGCTCAGATTAAGGAATGACGCAAAGCTCCGGCCTCCATTGATATCTGTCTGTGCATCTGCGTATGATCAACACTCCATTCCCAATTAAACTAGGTGAATCAAGTACACATAGCTTGTTATATCACACTAATATACTCTGAACCCGTGCCCAGTGTAATAAAGACTTGTAAAAGAGTCTTACTTTATCTGTTCTCCTTTACTTTCCTTCTGTGGAAAAGTACGATGTACGTCTATGAAAACAACCTAAAAAAAGTGATATACAAATATTTGCCAATTCCTATCCACTTTAACATTCATAAGCTCATGATGACTGTGTCCGTCCAATCTGTGGCCCCTAGTCCCCGGCATCATGGGATGCTAAGAATCTCCGGGTTTCAGCCTGACTCTACTGCCAATGAGAGGGAGGGCTCTAGCAGTAGTAGTA
>JAYMFT010099117.1:0-13811 GCA_038088735.1 Panulirus argus
ATATATATATATATATGGCTTTAGACCTTTTGGTATTTTTTAAATGTATATTGTAGATATCTCATTGTTTATTGAAGCCTCCTTCTCATCCTGTCTTACTACTGATGGGGCTATAGTGTCTTGTAACAAATTTAATTTGTTATTCAGTTCCTCACATATCCTTACATCATCCTCAAATAATTATTACTCTGAATCCCTTAATCTGATTAGCTCCTCTACATTCTCCGCAATACTCTTATCAGATATTCTCTGTTCTTTCCTTCTTCTCCCACTATACTTGTTTCTTGCTGTCTTATACCTTGCATAAACTAGCTAGAGTGTCAATGCCACTGCACACCTCAACGCTCCCTTGTTTTCTGACATCTTTGATTAAAACATTTTTCCCTCTTTCTTGACCGTTCTTCTCTATCTGAGGCTAGAGGTACGACATGTGTTCCCATTCTTTCATTGTATATTTCACAGAACCTTTCACCACAATACTTTAGATCTTAACTACTGCACTCCATATCTCAGTCTATGTCAAAACGAGTATTGTTAAGTTCTGTGTAGTTTCCACGATTATATCTCCACTTCAAGCCCTGTCTCATCTCTGCTCTTCTAGCTTCCTCGTTCACCACATAATCAAACTAAAGCATTACATGATAACTCTTTCCAAGTGGTGCATCATATAGGATATTTTCAATATCCATGCAAGTCTGTGTAACAATAAGATTTAGCAATGAGGTTGAATCAGTCCCCCTCATTCTAGTGTGTTCACTGACATGTTGGTATAGGAAATTTTCCTGAACACACACTAGGAACTTGTGTCTCCATGACTCTCCACCGGTCTATCTCCTTATGACTGAAATCCTCCATTATCAATAATCTAACTTCTTTGAAAAGTGCATGCTTCATGTACCATCCTGATCGTTCCTTCGTTGTTGTCTTGTTATATTTGTTCTGGATCGTTAAAACACTTTTGGGGATTATATATCATCTGTGACAGACCTATGGACGTTGCTGTACGAAACCAGGCAGCAGCTGCGTTAACAACTCACTGCAATAGGGCTGTGGAGGAGTTGGTGGCCACAGCTGTGTGTCATGGCCAGGATCACACCTGCGTTGCCTGCGACGATGCATCTATCAGTCCAAGCTTCATGTGGTATAAGCTGGACAGGGGAGGCAATGACAATAGGAAGTGACGGCTCTAGACGTGTGACAATTATCAATATCGGGTGCCACATCACGTGTGGAATACCTGATAGCCACACTTGACTTATCACACGAAGACTTGGAGGAGAAGATTTGTCCTTCTGTCCCATTACACTGGTCTCCTCATTACCCAAGTCCACTCTCCTGGGTCCCTAATTTACAATCACAAGAGCCTTAATAGAAGCCCCTACATCACCAGAGGAGGGCGTGTCAACTCTGAGGGAAGGGAGCATATAATAAACCTTATCAGTATACAAATTATCCTCGCTAGATACTGGCTCTTTGGGTTGGTAGATAATGAAGACAGAGTACTCTAAGTCCTCATACTAGATCTTTAGTTCAGAAACATCACAGTCAACAGCATTTCCCAGACACAGGTGACCTACAACACTGGACGACTCGCCTGGCGTTACGTGTGTCACATCGATAATGAGACTCAAAACGCTGGCCAGGTACCTCTGTCACATACATACACAACGGTTGGACTTTCCCTTGAAACAGTCTGTTGCAGAGTGGAAATGTTGACCATCGTGGCGAAACCAACTAGATAATGACTGAATAGAAACTGGATAACGGTATTGTCATTCACCGCAACAGTGACACAGGCAGATCCCACATCGGTCCTCACATACAATCTATACAACAGCACTATGCAAGTCCTACCATTCCCTTCGACCAAAACATGTTCATTAGTTTAACAGTCTGCCGTGCCAGGGGCCGACCCCCTCATTACAACACTGCGGAGCACGCATGTGTCACGAAAAACCCGAGCACTGGCCCTACAGGAGTGGCTACATGCCCCTGAGTAGACTTACCATAAGTCAACCCTCTTATCAATCACTAACAACGTTGTCGACCAGGTGTATACATCCTCCTTAATAAGGTGGGACACTGAGACACAATACAACCTTTCTTCCACGGAATCAGGTTTACAGATCCTCTTTCCCATTTAGTAGACTCATCGGGCGGGATTTCTTCCTAGCCACCCGGAGCCCCACTCATGCCCGTCATGAGGTCAGACGGCTGCTCCACTTGCTCATGTATCACTTGTAGTACAAAGTCTGAGTTCTATAATGATATCGCCTTTGTTTACTGGA
This sequence comes from Panulirus argus, assembly GCA_038088735.1. Taxonomy (NCBI): domain Eukaryota; kingdom Metazoa; phylum Arthropoda; class Malacostraca; order Decapoda; family Palinuridae; genus Panulirus; species Panulirus argus. Next base: position 2,289 of record JAYMFT010099117.1, read on the forward strand.
TTATGATACGTAACGATAACTGAAGGATGATTCTCCTCCACTCATCTCGTCTGACATAACCGAAGACAATCATTACACTGCATCGCACACAACCATCAGCTAACGAGAGTCAAAGAGAAACACAGTAAGGGAAAAAATGTAATATATCTGATTCCTAGTTGCTTCACAGTGGCTAAAATGTACAGATGAAACAGACCGTTGAACCTGTTTGACCCAATAGTTTAAGGGTCAAGCAGTGAGGGCAAGTGGGAGTTTAAGCCGATACCGGAACATACATAGGCCAAGTAGGAGGCTACACTCTCAGCTGACCGGAGGATAGACATCAACACCCAAGTCCTTTCCAACAGAAAACGGTAAAGCTGGTCGCCCTTTACCTCAGGATGGTTGAACGATAATTTCGGTGGATATTTTCCCGCGGAGTTCCAGGACTTCTCTTAGTCGCGACCCCCGTCGGCGACATTCCTGCACGGTGACTCTCCACGACGTTCATCAAAGACCTCGTCCACAACACTCGCCTACAGCCCCTGCTCAGTGCCCTTCCTCCTCGTATACTGCCACTGTCGCTCCTTTCCACATAACCGTAAACACAACGCTGCCCCTCACACTACCATGACAGTCAGAGATACGCACCACTACCAGTCACAATACTATGACAGTCAGAGACAGTCACTGCGACCCCTCACACTACCATAACAGTCACATACACTCACATATACACCTAAGGAGCTAGTATGAGTTTCGGCTTTGGTGGAACCCGATGTACATTTAATGTTACGAGATTCACCACCTGAAGTGAACCGTTCATGATAAGATGAAGCATGTATTCCTGACGATGGCTCTGTCTTGAGAAGCAAGTGGGGTAGTGAAATCTAGTGGAATCTGACGTGAGATTATAAAGGCCATCCTATATTGTAGAGGCAACCACGTAGCAGCCCACGTAGAAAAGTGCCACGTGATGGGGCCACAAGGAAAACCATATCATGTTTCATAACTGGGTCTCCGCCTTCCTACCTTAGAAGGCAACGTTCCTATAAAGGTTTCAGGAATAAAAACTGTCATAACCAATATTGACAGATATAGGTGATGTGAATGCACGCGAAGTGGTGCAGTCAAGGGCAAATGGAACATGTCCGTAGGTCTCCATGGGAAAAGAGAATCATAATTAGCACCTATTTTGCCAAGGAGAATGTACAAGATTTCGCAGATCGTTCTGGTAGATTGCCAAGGGCGTGGGAATAGGTCAGTGGGCATGATGGAATCGGCGGTCGGCGGGTCAAGTAGAGGCTACGCCAAGAGAAAATTAATTCATCTGTTTCGTTGGTAAACAAGGTTGATAATCACAGAGGTTAACTGGGTCGATCGTCCCCTCGCTTTCCGGCTTTATGTTCCCTTCGTGCAGCTGTCGTGACGCGAACGTCATGCTTCAGGCAACGTGATGTCTTGGTTAGAAACCGCGGGCGTCTGTCCTGAGAGGTCCGGAGTGTCGCTGGCCATCAGCTTCAGCTTCATCGCCTGTTTGAGGCTTGGGGAGCCGAGCTGAGCTGCCCTTCCGACGACAGACGAACAATGAAGATGATGGAAGTCGCTACCAAGGCGGAAACTCCTGCCGCCCAAAGCCCTCCCACTTGACGCCGGCAAACAACTTGAGCAAAAGAATCGCACTGACTATGCGCCGGTCTGAGCCAGTGTGTTCCTCTGCTCGTTATGCGTGTCTAGCCTGTGAACGCTTTGATCATAATGGACACTTGTGCCTTCCAGGCGATATCCTGTGTCTGGAATCATAGGCTACATTACACATGAAGAGTTGGAACACCTGATATAGCAGCGATGCAGAGATGTTGATCCTACTTATAACTGTAATCATTCCGATTGTAGGAAATCATAGATTCCAATAAGATCCTGGAAGCTATAATATTCCACCTTGGTACGAAGCCTTCTTAGTGCTACCATAATTGGCTTTGATCTCTTATCACGCAAAGCAAGCCATAACACTGGCAATCTACCTCTATACTCTCCCATCCCTTCCGTGATTCAGGGAACTTAGACTCAACATTGACGCAGATGTAGGATCACGTCCGTTCACATTCGTAGTCTGTGATGTCAAGTTAAAGGTGTCGCATGAAGAGCCAACGAGAATCGCGACATAGAGGATGATCTGATGGTTCAGTAATAGTAGAGGTTGTGACCGTAGAAATAAAGCACAACCTTAAATGAATACAATTAATCAACTGATGAGGACATACAAATGTTAGGCAAACGCTTAAGAACCTCAATGCTGACAGAGATCTCTCAGTCTCAGTCTGATATCAGAGGCAGAGAAACGTCTACTCTATCTCTCTCTTCACTTATCTCGGCATTCATTCCTTTCAAATATAACCAAACACACGAATAATATACCTGTAGCTTTATCAACGGTAAACGGCAGCATGTGGAAAACGCTTTGGTTTAGGTAGTGCCTAGATGATTTGTTGTATATAGCAGAGCCATTGATCACCTCGTCTTTGTCACGTACCATACACCAGCCGAGGGCGGGGCGGAATGACGGAGTCACCAAAGTGCATAAATGCTCTAGCAAAATCAATGAAAGACATGTGGTTTTGGTCTTGGAGTCTTGGTTTTGCTTCTGATTTTAATGATTTAATGATTTTATCTTCTGAGCAGAAAAAAAGAGAGGCCAAGTTTTTTCCAAGCTATAAATTATATATCAAAGAAAACAGTTGTCTCTTGAGCAAAAAGCCAGAAAATAAAAGGCCGACGACTTCTGACTACCGAGCCACGATGGACAACCAGGCCACAATCGCCCAGCCAGGCACGATGTATCAGCCAAGTACATTAGACCAGCTGGTCATGTCTAGGTCTCGATGCGAGTACTCAAAAACCTGTCTCTCTTTTGACCTTAGTTCTACACACTGGTGATTCATCCTTACAATTCCAGTATTCTCGTGGATATGAGGGGAAAACAAAGATGATAATTCCTACCTACAATTCGAAAAAATACTCATGGGCTCAATTATTTATGTCCCTTTTAGTGGAAGAACTCAAAAATTGGCGAGTCGAGATAATCTGTGGTATTGATATTACTAGGTATCAAGCTGTGCGAAGAAAATAAATCGTAAGTAGTTGAGTCTTGCAAGTTTTTTGTATAGTAATGACGCATTGCATTCCTCTGATGATTAATATTTCAGTGGTGGAATATTTCTGGACCCGTTACTAAGTTTGTACGATATGATCGCAGCAGTTGGTCGTCAGGTCTACAGCACAAAGGCAACACTTGTGTTATCAGTACATTGCTCGCATCGTGTTTACCTAAATAGGAAACCTCTCTATAAGAACGACTGACAGTCCATTTTCTTTTTTCGTCCACCCTGTGCGTTGTCACTCAAGGCTAAATATTTGGACCAGTCGCGTTCTCATTATCATGAAAGTTTAGCAAATCAAGCAAACACGTTAAGTATATACAGTTATCCTGTGAGAACCACCTCTGAATCAGCCGCTCAGATCCCTCCCACTACTTATAATATATCTACTTTTTGACATTCTCAGTGAATCGGAAGGTAACTGATATCATCACCAGGATTAACTGATATCATCACCATGTTAGCCTGTAACAGCCTAACTTAGAGCTGAGAGAAAATCATTATGTGCTTCACAGGTGGAAAAAAAGATTTCCCTTTTGCAATAGGATGTTTGCCCAACTTCGAGGAGACGCGTCGACAATATTTAGAACGAAATTGATGAGTATTTATGTATCTTATACCCTACTATACCCTACACACGGTAGGTTTATGTGAAAAACCATGAGAGAGTTATATTAATCTTCCGTGTGTCCACATGGAACATACTTACGGAGAATGGGTCAATACATTGTGGTCCAAAGAAGAATACTTCACTCAGTAGCAGAGTTAGAATAAAGTTATACTTATCATATTTTTGCTAACGATATCAGTCAAATAAAATAAGAAAATATAGCATAAGGAAAGAGTGTGAAGAAAAGATATGAAATGAAAAAAGACAGGTGTGTGCGTCAGAAAAATATATTTAGGCTAACCTAGTGGCTTAGTATCACTTAGATGGAATTGGTTAAAGATCATCATCTCTGAAACAAAGGATGTATGATGGTTCTGGGTACCATTTCAACGTTCCTAAGTCGAGGTAATATGTGCTTCATTGGGCGGGTGCTGTTTACACCAGTGTGTGTGTTAAGATGTTTCTGGGCATCACTTCACCACACCCAAGTCAGGGCTTCCGTAGGCTGGGAACACTGTTGTACTGAAAGAAAAAGTTGCCTTTAATGAAAGCTGATTATCGAGTTTAAGTAATGTTTACAGGAACTGGCCATGGCCGGTGTAGCTTTGATATTTGAGGAGCTGGTGTGAGACCAGTACTGGAGGACGACTGTTCCTGAGGCTGTTGACTTGTCTCGTGCTGGACACAGCGTGAGCCAGCCTCCCCAGCCACTTCACAGGCTGACCAAAGGATTGTTGGCTGGTGGGAACATCCTTGTTGGCCTGCGGGGGCCGGCGTGCGACAGCTAACTTCCTGGTGGGTGAGGCGCCAGGAGCCACTCTCGGCCTTCCAATACTCACTGCCCTTCATGATCAACTTCGGTTTTATATGCAAAGTCAGGTAGTGGTCACGTCAAGTGTCTGGTGGTTGATACTGGGCAACACACACGCACACACACACACACACACACACACACGCACACACACACACACACACACACACACACACAGGAAATTTAATGATGTAGAAAAAATGATGTACGCTGTTAGAGATGGAGCAATCAGGGAAGTTTATGGGCTAGTTGATGAAAGGTCTTGAAAAGTACAGAGTATACGGGACCAGCGCTTGTTAGCTGAGCGATTTTTTGAGAAAATTAGAGACGCAGAGGTTGACTATTCAACAATGATGGATCCAGATGAAATGTGAGTAGCACCAAAATAAGAAAGACTCGTAAATCAGGAGATCGATAAACATATATCACTAATTATTTTTGGTTAGCAAGATCACATACCAGGTTACTGAGAAAGGGAAAAAAAGAAGGAAAGCTTGACATTACATTACCAGAAGTTATAGAACTGCCAGATGCAGTTTCGGTAATAAAAAGAAAGGAGAGAAATTGGCAGCTAAAACCAAGACGTGAGGCGGCGGCGACCAGTTATAGTTACTTTTAGCTGGGAGTTATCGAGCCAGGAAGTACTTAGACAAGCTAAGAAATTTTCAAAGACAAGGTGGAATTCTGTAGGATATTCATCAAATGTGCTAAATCAGAGAAGGAAAGAGAGAAGATAAACAAAAAATACAGTCAGAGAACAAACAACTGGTGACGCCAAACGAGGCAAGGGAACGGATGGACCAGCCCCGCCAGCACTTAGTGAGCGTAGGAGTGTTAGGAGATGGTAATATCAGACTGAACGTAATGCATTCAGATGCTGATGGACTAATAGTTAATGGTGAAGGTCTGGAATTCAAGAATTACATAAAGAGTAGTACACCTGATATTGTTAGATTGGTGAAAACAAAGCTTGCTAAAGAGATATCATCTCACCCGTTCTGCCAATAAGGGTACATGATAGTAGTAAAGGAAAAAGAACGCAAAGGAAGGATAGGACTGGCCCATTCAATGCAGACTTAGGTTTCAAAAAATACTGGAGGATGGCTCAATCCGACATTACATAATGGGAAGAGTAACTGTCGGGAAAATAGGCCTAGTGGTGTTGATATCAAGTAATCTTCCAAAGAAATTGCAAAGATCTTGAGCAAATACACAATAATAACAATGAAGGAAAAATCATGATAGTATATGAAGCAATGAAACAACCATTTCACAGAAATGGGAGAGCACTTATAACGGGAAATATCTTAAAGAAATGTACTGGCGGGATTTGGATTCTCAAGGTGTTAGGAAGTCATAGAGGGACAAGATCTAGATTGTATATATGAAAAACTCCTACAACAACATGTCAGTGAACACGTTAAAATGAGAGGCTGAATGATACACCATCATTACTAGATTATATCTTCACACATTCTTGCAAGGATATTGAAAATATTATGTATGATACAGAGATTGAAGCAATAATCATGCAATATTCAAGTGCGACTGTTCAGAAAATGAGGACATTAAAATAGCAGAGGTGAGGCAAGATATAAAGAGGAGATATGATCTTGGAAATTACAAGAACACAAAACAATTTCTATGGCAACATGGACTAGCAATGGAGTTCAGTAGCCAGGAAGCAGGGCTTTGCTGTGAGAAGTTCTGTGAAATTTAAAATGGAGTAGGAGCAAGGTTACATCTGGTCTCAAATGCAAAGGGAGTGGTAAAAAAGAGGAAAGGATAGTTTGATAAAGGTTGTCAGTCAAAAAGCAGCTACTAAGGCTAAGGGATTCAGAGGGAAGTATTTCTAGGGATGATGTAAGGATAATGGGAAGAAATGAATAGCAAGTTCTAATGAGTTTTTCACTGGACAAATCTATAGCCCTAACACCAGTAAGGTGGAAAAGGGAATAGAGGTTTTCGAAATCATTGAGATATCTACAAAAATCATGAAGAGAATACTAGAAGGTCTTGACCCATACAAGGCTCGTGGTCTTGATGAAATTTCACCATGCGTGTTAAAGGTTTCTGCAGATAAGCTAGATGAATCTCTTGAAATACTGTTCAAGAAGTCATTAGTGAGAAGCAGAGTGACAAGTGAATAGAAAAAGATGGACGTCATACCAATACATAATAACAGAGTCTGGGAACAGGCGTTGAACGACAGACCAGTCTCATTGACGAATGTGGTCTTTAAGGTTCTGGAAAAGATAATCAAAACGCAAATGGATGATTTTATACAAAGAAGGAATTACCTTAGTGAGGAACAGCTCAGTTTTAGGGAAAGGCGGTCATGTGTAACGATCCTCTTAACCTACGAGAGAGTAAGCTCTGCCTAAGACAAAAGGAAATGTTGGCTAACTGTTTGTATCTGGACTGCTTGAGCGCATTTGACACTGTCATACATAGGAGGTTGGTTAAGAAGCTAGGTCCCCATGCAGAAATAATGGGGAAACGCCTTCACTGGATAAAAGGCTATCTCAGTGGATGGGGACAAAGGACACATGCGAGAGGAGCCTTCTCCAAACGAGTGAAGGTGACCAGCGGAGTACCACAGGGTTCTGTTCTGGGACCATAATTCATTATGATTTAAGTAACTGACGCGTCGTAAGGTATGAACTCATACTTGAATATGTTTCCAGATGATGAAAAAGCCATGAGGGAAATGGGAAAGCAAGGAGGACTGCATCAACTAACAAGAGGACCTGAACAACCCTAAAGCTGTTCTAATATATGGTAGATGAAGTTCAACCCGAGCAAATGTTAAGTAATGAGGATGGGACAAGGTGAAAAAAAGCCTCATTATGATAATTATTTCGCAAAATGACTTGGGAATCGACATCTTCCCTAAGCTGTCACCGGAGTACCACATAAGAATAATTAAGAAGACAAATTCTCTGCTGGCTAATATAAGAATAACTTTTGAACATATGAGTAAGGAAATATCTAGCAAGCTATGCAATCCTATATAAGGACAAAACTGGAATATACTTCTCAGATTTGGTTTCCGCACCTAAATAAGGATAAAAGCTATTAGAGAAGGTGTAGAGGAAAGTAACAAAGATAGTAACAGAATTAAGAGAACTAAGTTACACGGAAAGGCTAGGAGCCTTAAACGTGCCCACCCTGGAAGAGAGAAGAGAAAGAGGTGAGCTGATCATATTCTTTAAGCTTCTGAAGCAGACTGATGACGTAGACGGTGAACAGTTCTTCAGGAGAAGTAGTGATAGAACAACTAGAGGACTTGATATGAAATTAAGTAGGGAACATGTCAATAAAGGATGTGAAGAGTTACTATGACAGTACAAGGCCGTGGATGAATGGATTAGAATAGATGAAGACATAGTTAATGTGGAAAGCACGCAAAAATCTAAAAGGTTTTATATTCAAACAATGAGGCCCCACGAGTTTAAAACTCCATCCCCTCCAGTACAAAGAGGTATTAACACATAGGTATTTACACAGACAGACAGACAGACAGGCACGCGCGCGCGCACACACACACACACACACACACACACACACACATACTCACACTGTCCAATGACGAGTTTTAGGATAGCATTCAAGTATATGGATAAGGAAGTATTTAGCAAGCTGTTCATATTCTACATTAGGGGAAAATTAGCATATGCCTCTTAAGTTTGGTGACCGGACTTGAAGAGGCACAAAGAACTAATAGAGAAGATCAAGAGGAGGGCAACAAAAATGGGAACTGAGTTACAGACAAAGGCTAAAGGCCTTATATTTGCCTACCATGAAAGATAAATGACTGAAGGGTGACTTAACCATAACCTTAAAGTTTTCAAATAAGGTTGATGATGTAGGAAATGAACAGTTCTGAGAAAGACGCAGGGATAAAACAACCAGGAGCCATGACGTGAAATTAAAGAATAAACCAGCACACAACTCCCAGGGGCGGTGGGTGCTGGTCCTCCAGGGGCGGTGGGTGCTAGTCCTCCCGGGGGTGGCGAGTACTGGTCCTCCTAAGGGCAGTGGGTGCTGGACCTCGCGGCGCAGCGGGTGCTGGTCTTCCCGGGGGCGGCGGATGCTGGACCACCAGTGGGCGGCAGGTGCTGGTGCACCAGACTCGTCTTGGGGAGGGACTGACCTGCAAGGCAACCCCAATAAGATCTTCATACCATCTACCAGCCGACCGTCCGCTAACTATGCTAAACCATCCAGCAGCTCATCCAACCTATCCATTTGCCTAGGCAAACCATCCATCAGTCCATCCAAACCATCTGCTCATTTCATCATCCACCAGCCCGGGCCTTGGCCAGGCCACCCACCAGTCCTAGACAGGCCACCCACCAGCCCAAGCCAGGCCGCCCACCAGCCCTAGACAAGCCACCCACCAGCCCTAGCCAGGCCGCCCACCAGCCCCGGCCAAGCCATCCATCCACCACCCGGGCCAGTACAAGCACCAATCTGGCCGATCCAGCCACTCTGTCTACGGTATCCGTAACCCATCACCTTTACCCTTCACAGTGCAGGCAGTCCGCCCGACTTTACGCTGGCATCGCCCGAGAGTTACCACACTGCATGACCTCGCTGGACTATCGGACAGTTTTATCAATCTGAAATCCATTCCAGTCTCCTTGGTCGGCAATGATCTTCAAAGACTCGGTGAAGGGCCAAGATAATAGTCATCAGTTCCCACTCTGGTCATAACGTCGATGCTCCAGATCGATACAGAACATAATTTGGTTCTTGCGTCAACGAGAATATTACTGTGTTTTCGTCTGAGAAGTTGGGTAGGCGAGTCAGTAGGAATCTAGCTTATAAGATCCAGTGGGCGGCCATGGATCCTGGAAGTCAAAGCCAAGAGTGAAAAAAAGAATCTTTCGCAATTTTATATTTAATCAATTTGGAAATAAGACTTGGTAAGTATTACTATACTGTTTACGACCTTGGGCACTCGTGAACAACAGACAGCCACAGTGACAAATGCTCTCCCCGGGCGTCACTGGCAGTGGGGAGCCCTCCCGAGTGATACAGAAAATGGGAATCGATTTGCAGAGAATTGTTAGGGGATATTGCCGTAGATATCAACATTTCCTGTTCAATACAAAGCTACAAAAGGTATGCAAGATACCGATATTATGAAGTGTGATTAGGAATTAGAACTGCCTGAAGTATGAAATGTGGCATCAAAAGTATGATACTGCTAGAAATATGAAGGATGGAAGGGAGCAGTATGACGATACTGCCTGACGTATGAGGTTTGCAGGTAGCAGTATGACAGTGTGTGAAGTATGAAGTGCGTCAAGTTCTGTATGATACTATTGCCTGATATGTGAAGGATGGCAGGGAGCAGTGTGATATTGCCTGAAATAAGAATGGGTGGCAGTAACAATAGGAATCCGCCTGAAGCATGAAGTGTGACAAGTAGCAGCATGATACCGTCTGCAGTATGAAGTGTGGCACATAGCAGTATGATAGTGCCCGAAGTATGAGTGTGACAGGAAGCAGTATGATACTGTCTGAAATATGAAGTGTCGTAGTGTCGTATGATACTGTCTGAAGTACTAAGAGTGGCAGAAAACAGCATTAGGAATCATCAGTGACGTTTGCCACCCTACCGCCTTTTCAGCAGGATGGCCCAGCCCTTGGAGATGACAGCCTGGCCTTTGACCTAACCCTTAGCCCTCTTCAATTCGCGTTCAAAGGGTACAGTAAGGTCAGTGTGCTCCAGTACCCGAGATTTTTCAAAGTCCCACAAGTCTTTTTATGGCCTTGACAGACCTTCGGAGGCCACGCCTGCTGATCTGATCACTGCTCTCGCTTGGTTTGCCATCTGACACCGCTTCAGTACTGGCGATACATCTTATCATGCATTCGTAAGTAAAACGCATGCGCGTGCACACACACACACACACACACACTCGTAAAAAAATATTAAAGAGTAATAAATTAGGTAATTACAAATAGATAATCTCGCACATATAAACGAGGTTAAGAGATGGGGCAACATGAATGCAATACTCTCTACTTGCAACACAGAATTTATAATTACGCTCACACACACAAAAAAAAAAAAATACACATACACGCTGTTCTTGGCCTATTCAAGAGATGGTGACCCACCTGTGTAGAACTCCCTCTCAGGGCAATACGAGAGATGGGGACCCACGCGTGTACAACTTCCCCCCACATACAGTACAAATGTGTAATCACACAAACACAACAATGCTTTACGTCAAGTTTATGACATATGTATATAATGATGCTGGCCTGGAAACCTTCTAAGGATTTGTCAATGTGGTTAGCACACGAGCTTGATGCTGGTGTGGTAACATGCCAGTAGTCTGGTAACCTGGTTGGGATGGTGACTGTCCAGGTATTATAGTGTCCCTGTGATAGATAAACAAGACCTGACTATCTACCGGGTGATGTTGTGCATTAGGTTGCTTGGCTGTTCACCACTACTACTGGTGAACACTGAGCATTAAGAAACCTGACTGTTCATCATTAATGCTGGTGAATACTGAGCATTAGGAAGCCTGGCTATTCACCATTACTATTGGTGAATACTCATCCAAGATAAAGAAATATTGATCCTTAAGTGAACTTGCTCACGAAGGGGGGGGGGGATCTTCAAGTCACCATTCAACAAGTAAGCTCCATGTATTTCTCATTTGCATGATGGTGATTATATATGTTATCAAAAGTAATAACAAGAACATCAGTTACAGTGGTAATGGTAAGAATATATGAAGTGATAATGATAATAATAATAATGATAATGATTAATGATGATGATAATAACAATGATTAATGATAATAATAATAATGATGATTAATAATAATAATAATAACAATAATAATGATAATTATAATAATAATGGTGATAATAATAGTAATCACGATAATAATAATAATAATAATAATAATAATAATAATAATAATAATAATAA
>JAYMFT010099128.1:0-13811 GCA_038088735.1 Panulirus argus
ATATATATATATATATATATATATATATATATGTGTGTGTGTGTGTGTCTGTGTGTGTGTGTGTGTGTGTGTGTGTGTGTGTGTGTGTGTAATATGCTATAGAAGATACATATTTACATACAGTATTTATGAACAGTTCTTTATATTCTCGTAAAGATACATAGACAGAATCTCCTCAACACTCGACCAAACATTATCTTTCCTTACAGTCGACAGAACTGGTCGACAGAACAGGTCGACGGAACTGGTGCAATTTGTCCACCCGCGTCATGCGACTCGTCAGAACCCCTGAGCAAATGATTTAACGCCAGCGTCGCTCCCCGTCGTAGTCAACATCCGGCTCATCGACCATATGTACTCTGGCGGTAATTTAGACTTGAATAATCATTCCCATTATGAGATGTATTAGTGAATGCGGTAGCGCGGGGCCTTTGGTTATTCTTGGCAAACGACTCGCGCGTTTTACGACCTTGATGTTAATGGGCGTGTCTCGTCCACGTCCTGCATGTTGATGAGCAAAGGGTTGAATGAGGCACCGCCCGAGGGATTCTGACCAAAGGTGTCACGGCCGCCGCCGTAGGCTCCTCGGCTGTGGCGCCCCCTCTCTCTCTCTCTCTCTCTCTCTCTCTCTCATTCCTTCCTTCATTCTCTCTATATGATTTCCGTGCATGTGTTCCTAGATCCAGCCTGCTTGTGGTTACGTCGGGACTTGCAAAACCTTTCTCTCAAGTGGGGTTTGTATCATCGCCAGCTGATATGAGGACTCGAGTGGGGTCCGTCCCTTCGAGGAACTCCTCGCTCCGCAGGAGTCCGTCATGTCCCTGCGTCTGATTGTAGGGCATCCAAGAAGATCTGGTTCTCTTGCAGTGTACATGGAAGTCAGAAAGTGGGTTTGAGCTGGTCGTCAGGCAGCTCATCGTCTGTTTCTGGCGCTACCTCACTGAGGCGTGAAACGGCGACTGACAACTACGAATTTCATATTCATATATTTATAATTACCCCCAGCACCCCTTTCAGCCCTTTCTGGGCGGACCTTAGTAATATCAAGGACTCCCTTCTCCAGCGGCTCCTGTAGCCCAAAGCTGCGCTGCAATAAGTAGCAGGGACAGGATGGACTCCTTTGAAACAACAAGTTCTTTGACGAGACTTCCTTTTGTCAACTGAGACGATACAACGTCGTAAAAAAAAAAAAAAGAAAATCTTACTCCAAAAAGGAGTCCATCCTTTCCCTGCTAATGGAAGTAGCGCAGCCTTGGATCAGGAGGACCTCTCGGAAAAACGGGTCCTGAAACAATTACACACACACACACACACACACACACACACAAGTGTATACGTACGCATGTATGATTATGTGGTTCTATTTATTCGTAAGCAACTAGGGTCCTCCTCCTAACTAGGGAACGGGTACCAGCTTCCACCGTCCTAGAGGCATCGCCCAGGGCCCGGCGACCCTTGGGGTCGCATCGTGCAATTATCGTCTCCAGCGGCTTCCTGTCCGTCGCCTAGCAGGGATTTGGTGAGGTTCTCCCGACGGGGGCCCGGTGCCCGCCCGCCTGCCTGCACCTGGTGTTGCCTCATGCTTTTGCCTTGTTGGTCCGTCCTCGAGTCTCTGTTTTGAATACGTGCAGCCACACGCAGTGGTAGGGAAATGCCTCGGTTATCGGAGACTCGACCATTTCCCTAAAATTCGGCTGTCGGAGTTGTTGCTTTTTTGTGTTGCCTCCGTAAGTCCCATTGTGCCCGTAGCATCTCGCGGTGTTTTGTGATACTTACGTAAGAACGGAGGACGAGAGGAGGGGCGTGAGAGAGAGAGGAGAGGTGAGGAGAGAGGAGAGGAGAGAGAGAGAGGAGAGGAGAGGAGGGAAGACAGAGGAGAGGAGCTCCCTAGATGACTTAATCTGTGTGAAACTCCCATTTTCTTGAGTCCTTCTTTGTCTTTGCACGATTACAAAATACCAAATGCACTGACATCTCGAGACCGTCTTCTAAGCTGTGGCCGGGGATGAAGTCATACGCGGGTGTGTGTTTAGCCTTGATCCATCGGCAGTGACCCTTCCGTGTACCTCCACGAAGAGGGGTGGGTGTGGATGGTTTTGGAAGCTGTCGCAATCGGCGGAGTAGGAGTGCTCAGGGTGCTTGCCATGCAGCCGTCGTCTAACCACAGAGATTCCTCGATTTCATCACATCGGAGGTCTCTAGGGGCTTGGTGCTGCGGCTAAAGGTCGTGCCTAGGGTGGAAGAGACCCACCGATGGTTATTAATGAGTCCGCCGCTCGTCACGCCACTGACCAGTCCAATCCCCGGACCATAATTAGCCGGGCCTACCCTGATTACATGTAGCTGGGGGTAACCCGACCGGGTGGAGGGGAGAGAGAGAGAGAGAGAGAGAGAGAGAGAGAGAGAGAGAAAAGAGGGAGGATTAATTGTTGTTACGAAACTTTAAGTTGGTGACGAGAGTGTGGGCCTATGGCAATACTTGGGACTACGTAATTTACTGATCGCTGAACTGATATTTCCATTGAAGATCATTTTCATTAGAACACTGAATTCAGTAACTAGTCATATATATATCTTTTTTTACATTTAAGGCTTCAGTCACGGGCAGAAAAGCTCACATCAAGGCCAGGCCTTGATTGAAATATGGAGAGGTTAATGGAAGGGAAGAAGGAGAGATAAGGGAAATTATTTACAAGTGTTGGAGGAAGTGAAAAATCCAGTCTTTTAAAATGTGCCAGGTCATAGTTATTTGGAAAGACAGGTGAGGATTGAGTGTTCCAGAGCTTCGAGGTATTGGGAAAGAAACAGTCATAAAAACGGCCCACCCTCGGCAGCCCTTCTTTTGGATAGGCACAGTTTTTCCTAGTTCTGATCTGTTAAGGCAGTGTCCCTTGCCCAGACGAATTCGAAGAAGCAGTAATCACAGAGGAAGAGAGGATGCGTGCCTCCACTCCTGCAACAGGGACCTTTGCTAAACGCTCAGCAGAGACAGAAGCATCACCCGAGGAAAGTCGGTAGTTTTCTCATGGAAAACGAGAGAGAATTATCGTAGTTTAGTTCAGGCAGCGCCAATGAAATGTTGATGTTTATTACGAAGGCAGACGGATGGGGAGAGGGAAGGGCATTGAACGAACACTTGCACGAGTGTGGTCAGGTAGCCAATAGAGAGCGAAAGTGTGAAGCTACGTGTAACGACATCACGTGATTTGAGTCGAAAAACTGAGTTGTTGGGAGAGAGCTCGTGATGGTCTAGAGTGTAAGGAGGGTGTGTGATAACATGCTCTAGATCGCTGAGGATGGGCAGTCTAAGAACTCCCTCCCCTTCACCCTCAGTGTGGGAGGATTTCAGAAATTCTCAGTGGTCGTCGTCGAAGAATTCTGAAAAGAGAACCCTTGCATGAGTGACTGTGCTGTTGACCAGAATGTTAACTGTATTGGTGACTTTATTGGTGAGTGTAGTAGTGACTGTGATAACTGTCCTGGAGACTGTACTGATGCCTGTGACGGTGATTAGACTGTTGGCTATACTAGTGACTAGACTCTTGAGTGCACTGGTGACTGTAGTGGTGGCTAGACTGTCGACTGTACTGGTGCCTGTACTGTTTGACTAGACTGTTGCCTGTACTGGTGACTTGGCCTGACCGTCCTGCCTCCCTTTCTTGGGAATGCCCCCAACCCCGGCCACTTTCCCACGTCCCAGGAGCACCCCTCGTCGTCTGCCCGGTTAATTACGTCAGGTGATCTGCCATCTTGGCGGCGGAGGGAGCTACCGGAGGCCGCAACTTGCCCTAGCGGACACTGCAATTAGCGGACGCTGAAATTAGCGGACGCTACAATCAGCGCCCACTCCTGGAGGCGGCCAGTGGTGTGAGTGGGCTCGGCAGTGCCTTCACACACACACACACACACACCACAGCTAAGAGGACATGAGAGGGACCAGTAGGTACTGTGGCCCACTGAGATGGCCACTATAACTGGTATCTGCTCCTAGGCTCGCCTAGACGCCTAACAAGATTCATTTTCTTCACTACCTTATACACCGACATCTCTTGCCTGCTGTATAGGGTAGCTAGCGTCGAAGGTCACGTCGAAACCACGCTCCTCACCATACGAACACCATTTTTCGACGTCGTTATAGACACAGACAACGAGACGGAATATACACCCAGAAGTAAGTATAAATATATCCCTCAAACAACTCCGTTGCCAGCCACTACCTACCTACCTACCACAGAGAACCAAGACACGCACCAGCTGTCCAGACAACCTGGGCGTACCGAAGGTCAGCAGTTGCTGTAATTGCCTAGACCAGGTGACTCCCAAACGAGCGAATGTGTTCTTCTTTCTAGTTGCTGTGTATGGATGTCCCCATGAGAGCCTGAGTGCAGGCAAACTCTTCTTCATCAGCTTAAGTCTTTCTCTCTCTGATCGGTGCTTTTGTACTTGCAGATCTGATCTGTCAAATCCCCGTTCGCTGAGACAGATGTACGGTCTCTGTTCTCGGTGATCTGTATACCGCCGTGGGGAAACACATAGATTTCTTCGGCCAGTTCCTCGAAAGGGTGACAGATTCTTATGCTAACAGGAGGCGTCTTTTTCTTTTTCTTTTGTGCGGTCAGGTAGCGCGTTAAGCAGACACGAGCAGCATAGGACGAGAGGGTCGAGGAGGGTCACGGGGATGTGACGTGGCCCGGCGGCAGTCAGCCAGCAATTACGGACCATTTTCAGGTCCTCGAGATGTGCAAGGATTCCCACATAGCCTGTAAGGGATAAAAATAAAAAGCTTTTCCAGCGATAACCTTTTTGGAATATTTAGATCTTGGGATCTGTTTCTACTCCACAGGCAACGTAAGAAAGAGACGCTGCTGTTCAGAGAAACAGCCGGGGGTTTCTGTGATCCTCACCCATCCTTCGATCTTGCCCATTCATCACACTCGTCTCCCAACACACAGGATAGATTTAAAAAAGAAAAGCTCCTCCCTGATGATTAGTAGTCATGGCCGTACTCTGTTGTTTGTAGTCTAATTAATTACCGAGTTATTTCGCCTCTGATGACACGACCGATGGTGATGTAACGCCTCTTACGGGAGATAATGGAATCTTGTTTTTGTTTTGGTGCGATCAGCTGATTGCATATGGCGGATGGTGAATGATTCTCACCCCGTGTTTTTTTGCCTTTTTTTGAGTCTGGCCAGCTGATTGTACATGCCTGGAGGTGGATTATTCCTGGTTTGCTCTTAACGTTGATGCCTTTTTTGCGATAAAAGGCTTTTAACCGATTTTATGATGTAACTGTTGAGTATTATCGATATTCAGCGAAGACTTGAGGTGTCTGGTGAGGAAGACCTCAAACCACCACCTTGCTGTGGCTGCGCCTCGTTGAGAATACACATCACCGCCAGTGTTTATTCTGGAGTCACCTCTTGGTTATGGTGGCCCACTTTGGTCCGTCTCTGATCTCCTCCTCACACGCCTTTCCATTTTCGTACCAGTTTCGTATTACTAATAGAGCCAATTCGTAGGCACGACTCCCGTATTACCACCACCCCGTATGGTAACCTCATACTCTTTTTTTTCTAGCGTTCCCTTTCTTGTTGTTGTCTCATTCCCTCATGCCTAAGTGCCTCATATCCTTCCCTTTGTTGTATTTCATCTCTTGATTCAAGCCTCACTATCTCCATGGCCAGCCAGCACTGCTTCTAAACCCATTGTTTCCCTCCTATCACTTTAAGGGCATTATAGTCTAAAGCTTCGTTAAGTCTCCGTCACACGCATCTCCCTATTATTCCCTACAGCATCATCCTTCTCGCCCTGTTCAAAGCGGGAACAATAAGGCAGTCATAAACCTAAGGGAAGGAGTGGAAGCAGACCACAACATGTACCATCGCGAGGGCCCGATTGCCCTAAACCTCACGGAAATATCCACTGCCTTCGGATGGCAGGCATTACTGATGTCGCAAGGAGCCTTAGACGAGCCGTGGGGCCAACAGGGAGGAATTATTTCCGGGGGGGTGATCGGCTGACCTTCGTCCTTCGACACTGTCATTTTCCTCGATGCATCAGCAACAGAAAGAGGTTGCTCTTTGGTTCTTAGGCCCTTACGTCTGGGATGAACATCTCTCGCTGTCTGGTAAAATGTCGGGGGTTAATTGTTGGTAGAGTCACTTATACTGGTTGATATGATGTCACTGCTTTACGAGCTCTGCATAAGTTAAAGAAAATTATTGCAGTTAATCAAAAATACCTGAGCTGACTTTAGAAATGCCGATTAGTGTCATAGTGTGTTGTGGCCAGGTTGTAAAAGATTATGGAAATGATTTACTGGTTCACTGTCATTTATTGCCTAGGGATGATTTAACATCGTTTTGTGTGATTATATGAACCTAACGACAAAGTCCTTTCGAGCGGTGAAACAGTTTTACACTGTGTCTGTGTCTGGGGTAAACAGGTCCGCACATAATAGGTTTGCTTTCCGAGAAAAGGAGGAGGTATTTGTATGGTCAGGCTTCGTGATTCTGTCGTTAGGGAACTGCGTAGTACTGCTATACAGTGTGCATAACGTGCTCTTCTGTGACTCCTAGTATCGACCTAGTATCGTGCTCTCAGACCGGGCTGTGTATTGAGCCGTTTCGAAATTACCAGCCTCGTATATGCATTAATAATGTACGACTTCTTTATACGCGAGAATCTACGGACTCTGCACCAAAGCTTCGGCCGCGCAAGTCTTGCGCGTCGGGTGTACTTAACATGTGATCAGCTCAGCTGGTAGAGATAGACTGTTCCACCAACCCTTCTAACCTGTCGCGGGGCTTGATTGATTTGATTTGTGCCGGGAAAACCCCCCGGCAAATTTATTGTGCACCCCATACTCATCCCGTGAGCGGTAGCGCAAAATGATTACAGGGGTTACAAAGGGTCTTAGTCAGATCCCAGTGGGTTGATGTTACATTTCTTGCAGGGTTTGTGTACATCTATCACTTAACGGCTCTACTTTTTCACATTCTAAGACATAGTGTTCTAGTTTGTGTGTCCAGATCTTTGACCACAAACTTTACAATTTACACGATTAACATCTCCAGATAGGCCATATCGCCAGTAGTACCTATAGCCTAAAAGTTGCATTTGATATTGCCAGTAGGCAAGTTATCCAATATGCGTAAGCGCTACGTGAAATACTGAGAGGCTTGTGTAGGGGTAGCGTCTGCGTTTTCTCTGACCCGCTGGTCTTAAATCACGAGCCGTTACTAAACTCTTAAACGACCACTTCACTATGTCATGGTCATCAGCTCTGCTCTACTAATTACACTGATTAGCCACTTCAAATAGTGTATTACAAGAAAAGGAAATGGTCGCTTATTTCATGGGTAAGAGGTATAATCAGTTTAATGCAATAAAAAAAAAATTTTCTAAATTTATTTTTTGAATCATAAAGTCAGTCACTTTCTGGTAAGCAACATAATTAACAAAATTTAGTCACATGGTATTTTGACATTTTGTTTCAAACTCTCAAGACTTAGGAGCAGAACAATTCATACTTTCCACTGAATGTGATTTTTGCGGCAAAAGTATATGGAATCTGATTTGCGCTCTCTTCCCTAGCCAGTGGGCAATGGCGCAAAAGAGGATACAGAGTGAACGAAATGGTCTAAGAACTAGGCCTCAGTGACTGAATTACATAACATGTTACATTAGTGAACTGTTTTGACAGGGACTGTACTAATGTGACCGAATTATATTAGTCACATGACTAGCGAACTGTGTACTTACAGTGGGCAAAGTTAGGGTACTTTTCGAGTATCTGAGGGTGATTATGCTAAACAGCACTCTGAGTCATGTCAGCTTAGCATTATCTGGTATCTGAATTATACTGTTTTGCTTACAGAAAAGTCATTATAGATATGTTTATACTTATTGATAAAGAATATTACTTTTTTCATTATTCACCTTTCTATGATAGAATAAGAACAAGGAATAAGACATAATGAGAAGATGAGAATTAGAACACAGACCCTTTCATTATGTTAATTCGTATTTGGCCCTAAAGCTATTGGTATTTACTTATGAAGTTACAAGAGTTTGGCTTTTGAATTTCACCTTTTTACTAGTGAGTCAGTATTCAGGAAACTTAATGAGAACATTTCACTGACTTGTGATGAAAAATGCAAGTGAGAAGGAAGGTTCATACCCCTAGTATGTAGGATCTTGGAGTTATCTCGAACGTGTGAAGGATATTCGATTCTTTATAACTTTAAGAACTCTGTGGTCTGAATGACCCTGGCAGTCGATAGGTCTACCTAAATGTAAACTAGAACAGACTGAAACTTTTCCAGTAATTACGTTACGAAATATGCTTTCAGATCCTTTAAAATCTCATCATGTCATTTAAAGGAAATATGGTTTCTTTTTTGATACGTTCCGACCAGAGGAAAACGAGGAAATGTCCACAGAAATGCATGGATTTCGTATCTAAATGACTCGGAAAATCTTTTTGGTAATCAGTATATTCAAAAGGATCTTGGTTATTTAGGAGTTTGCTGTATCCTATGGAAGAAGAAGAAGAAGAAGTAGGAGAAGAAGAAGTAGGAGAAGAAGTAGGAGAAGAAAAAGAAGAAGAAGAGGAGAAGGAGGAGGAGGAGGAATAGGAGAGCATTCATTTCACTACTAGTGAGTTCCTTGAGAACCTTAGTGATGGGATATGCTCCCCACGTAGGATGACTTCCAGTCTTGGTCACGCCTTACCTTTCACAGGTCTTCGTCTTAGAATGAAACCCATTAAGAAGTTTTTTCCTCGCCTCCCAATCTCTGAGGAAAGATAAATGTATCTCTATCTATAAATCATCATGTAATGATTTGCTTGTCTTGAACAGGTAATTATCTCACTCACAATTCGCCAAAGCAAGCTCAAGAATGATCACACACGACTCTTGTACGTAAAGTTCTTCCGAGGCAGCACTAATAGTCTCGAGAGGATCCATTGTTCTGTTGCTGTTCGCTGTTTGCTCTCCCGAAGTCTTTAGATACAAACTTGTGGGCCTAACTCCCCACACGCTGCATGCCGTTAGGCTATGTGCACCTGTGTGTGTGTGTGTGTGTGTTGTGTGTGTGTGTGTGTGTGATAGAGAAGATTAATGATATTTATACATTTTGACGAAGTTTAGTGAAGATTCAGAAGATGGAGACGATACAGAAACTATAACTCGCGTTGTAGGGTTTGTTCAACTTACTGTTACCATGTGAAAGGCATGATATTTCTAACAGGAGCAACGATGATACGAGTTTGACATAACGTACCTTGTAGCCTGTTGCATCAAATCATCTCGTGTGTAAAACCCTTAGATTTTCGTATTACTTCAGACTACGATACAGCGCTGTTCTTCCATATTCATATGTTCCTTGGCAGCGATATTTCAACACTTTACACTGGACATCACTAGCAAATGTAAGGGGTTTGAAATAGGTTTCCGTCCCAGGTGGTTACTCCTCCGTTTTATTTTTTTTTCTTTTTTTACCCCTTCCAGACCGTAGTAATTTCCTGTCCCCCTTGCTCATTACGAGTATGAATCACGTGGACGAGACATCAGTCGGCGGGGATACAATGCGTTATCGCCCACTCGCGCGACCTTCGACCCCCCGGATGTAAACAAAAACAGTAATGAGAGCTCTCCAGGAAAGCAGTCGGTGTGGAATTTCCTTCGTGTGAGTCGGACGTCATCTATGCAACATCTTCCGCACTGGAGCCCGCCCCCCACATCTTCAGTCGGCTGGAATTTGGCAATCTTTCGGCAGCTGAATGTTGCTGCTCTCTTCACGGCTACGCGGGGATCAGTCTTGGGACCTGTTCTGTCTACCTCACGAATATCAGTGGCACTAACGATAGGCTGCATTGTGAGATATCGCAATTCGCGGACGAAACTAAGCCGGGGGAACATATCTGTGACCATACTTGAACCTGTGCAGCTTCAAACGGATGGACTAGGCTCACAGATGGCGATTAGATTTTGTCGTCGATAAATGCAAAGTTTTACAGATCGCCAGTAAAAACGAGAAGCCAAGCGACAGTGTGAGTTCTGTTGAGCTACAAAATGTAAACTACGATTAAAATTTGGGTGTAATAATCTCTGGTGACCTAATGCCAAGTAAGCAGTACACATAAGCGGTAAAAAAGGGCAAATATAATTCTTGGTTTCATGCTTAGGGCTTTGGAAGTTAATCTATTGGTGCGTCCCCATCTTGAATATTGTGTTCAGCTTGGGTCACCCTAACTGGAAATAGACTTAGAATGATGGAGTAAGTAAGTATAGCGTCGAGCTACCAAGGTGATTCGTGGACTGGGAAACAAATCCAATGAGACTCGACAAAATAACTTTGAGATTATACATCTTAGAAAAGAATAGACTCAGGTAATCCAATACTATCAAAGGCTTCAATAATCTCTATCTAACAAGCTATTCAAAACTTGATCCGTCTGACTTTATTCGTAGTAATGGATGCAAACTCGTGGACAAGCGTTTTGCTCTGAAGGAGGCGAAGCACTTCATCAGCGGGGTTGTTAACACAAAGAATGATTCACCAGTCAGAATGCTTGACTCCTTTCCTAGAGTTACGTTTGAGAATAGACTTGGTAATCATTTTGCGTCAAGTCCAAGACTAACATTGTTTGTGTCTCCCTAGTTACATGAAAAGTTAGGAGTTATTTTTTTCATCTTCTAAACCGCCTGTTTGCCTTTCTGCTCTTACTGCACTAAATCTGTTAGTGTCCGACGTCTTCCGCTATCACCAACATCTTGGAGAGGATCCAGTGGTCTGTTGCTGCTTCAGTTCTTTTGTATTACTTCGTATACGTCCCAAGGTAGACCAAAGACCCCTAACATCCACCATTGCTCAAAATCTACATATTCACATCCCGGCGGTAGGTACACCCAGGCCCTGAACATTTGTCTCTATAAAACATAGATTTATACATCCTGACATTCCTACTCTGGAGCTCCCTTAGGCACCGAAGCACCGAGCACCACCACTCACGACCTGCGGCCATTTGCCACACCCTCTTCGGCCGGCATCCTGCCACACCCTAAAATAGGCTATGATCCTGCTAGACCCTATAAGGATGCATCCTCCAAAGCCACGCCACCCCCTCTCTACTATAATAACAACTTGCCGTGCCTTACCGAGCCGAGGTTCTACGTGCCACACCCAGCCAAGCCAACGCTCTGCCACACTTAACGAAGACAGTAGCCTGCCCCACCCCTTCTGTCATGTCCAAAGATCACGGGGACATTTTGCCGCACCCTACTCGACCAGCATTCTACCAAGCCCTACAAGGACGACATCCCTCACCACCTCATGAGCTGGTGATAAACAAATCTCTGTGACTTTATTTCTCGTTTCTCTCTCTCTCTCTCTCTCTCTCGAGCCTCAGGAAACGCCAGCCAGCCCAACTGGCTTTGGATGCGACAACTTTTTAATGGCTTGAAATCACGGCAGATAACTTAAGTGTTGCAGATGTCGCTGGACGTGTCTATGTGCAACCAGTTGAATGATGTCCTACGGTCGCAACGACCCTGTGGTCTTTGTTCCTGTGGGTTTAGAATAATGCGGGAAACTCGGTTCTTGTGAGGACGAGGGTTGATCTGAAGGCAAACGCCGCCGATATACGGGAAAAGTTCATGAACGAGGAAAGTGTCCTCTGACCTTTTGGACATGATATATACTTGTGTTGTGAGGTTGACATATGACAAGCCTTGGCTCTACGACCCCTCAGACGCTGTAAATACTCTCGCTCTGAGCTCAACATGACTGACATTGGCTCTGTGACTAAGACATTGTAAATATGTAAATATCTCCGCTCTGAGCTTGACATGACAAACTCTGGCATTATCAGACGATGATAAGGACGGTTTTGGTACTGCTAATTCACAGCTATGACAAAGGCCTTGGTCTGGGACACATATAGCATGATCTGTTCCAGCATCAGACTTTAGAACATAAATTTTTTTTTGTGGTCCGATCTTCAGAGAACATTCAGATGCTCTTTGTATATTACTGAAGTTTATACACATTGCCATCTTGAGTTGTGATGCCTTAGATACAGCTTTGTCGCTCGAGAGCTGCCACACTGACATCTCATTTAATCACTTAGATTTGTTACTCATAAATTAAGATAACTCACTCACCTTCCTGTATACCAGTCACCTCTCATGATTTTAATGATATTGGCCAACTTGCATTGTCCTGAACACACACACACACACACACACGGGCCATTGTATTTAGTGGTGTGCTCTACTGTCCATGAATCAGCATTGCCCCGGGTTAGGCTCGTATAGGTTCGAATCCCGGGCGCGACAGTCGGCCCACACCCCACCCAGGTGTTCATCCTCCTCTCGGGGCTTTAGTAGAAAAATACACACACAAATAGGCACCATTCACCTCTTTGACACTTCTTTCACATATTTTCCTCTACTCTTGCATATTCTACTTTACTCTCACACTAGCCTACATATATATAGTCTGTCACCTTCATTACTCATCCATACATTCCGCTCCACTTTCAGTAATCATGATTATATTCTCTTCCATCGTCACTTTCCAGCATATTCTACTCTTTCATATTCATCTCTCTTCATTTATGCCTTATTGCACTTTACTCAACACCCCACACATTCAAGCTTCATTACTCACCCATGTACTGTACTCATCTCTCGCACTCACCCACACATTCTACTCTTTCCTCATCCCTTCTCCACGTACTCCACTCCTTCCTCATCACTCACTAATACTCCTCCCTCGCCATTCATCCCTCACTCACCCAAATATTCATCTCGGCCCTCATTAATCACTGGGATACTCTCCTCCACCCTGATCACTTACCAAAATATTCAACTCCACCCTCAGGAATCACCTCATATTTTCTACTCCACTGTCACCACTCATGCACAATGCTCACTCCACCACGGCAAAATACAGACGCTCTCTCTTTGCTCACCATACCGTTCAAAGTTACTGTACCAGAAGTCGTCATAATGCACCATGACTCTCACCATCTTGATGGTGTTGTCTGCAAACACCACAACACAGTCCTTGAGTATGATTTATACTTCTCAAAAAAAAAAATAGAAAAACTACAGATACTTATTAGTCTCTCTATAATGCTCTTAATATTTGATACCAACGATTGACATAGGTTTTAAGCAGCAGCAATTTTTCTTTTAAATGCTTGTTTGGCCTTGCTTGTTACGAGAGCGACTGATCAGTGGTGCTTCAGTGCAGGGTCGTGGCAAAATGGTAACTACAGTGTTTTAAGGTTTGTGACAGCATCAGTTCGTGA
Organism: Panulirus argus; assembly: GCA_038088735.1. Classification (NCBI taxonomy): domain Eukaryota; kingdom Metazoa; phylum Arthropoda; class Malacostraca; order Decapoda; family Palinuridae; genus Panulirus; species Panulirus argus. The sequence goes on from JAYMFT010099128.1 coordinate 13,328, forward strand.
GGGGGTGGAGGGGACAGGACACAAACGCGTCGAATGAAGGCATTGACACACCGTCTCTACCACCGCCTGTGATAGCATGGCGAGTGGTGTTATTACCTTGTTCGAGCTACTCATTTCTAGCACGCCAGTGGCAGTCCACTGAACACTCCACCATCCATGACTGCTTGGTGTGTCCAGACACTGGCCAGTAAGGTATGCTGTCAGGAAGTAACAACGCCATGATGTGACTTTTGCTGACCATTCGCAACCAGCGTCACCATTTCGTACTAGAGTACCATTTCCTACCAGACAGGGCACCTTGCACAGTCATTTCGACCGGTACTAAATACTAATACCATTGCTGAATACTTTCTTGAGCACTGGAACTTAATATGGACGAGTTATATATATATATATATATATATATATGAGTGTGAACGAATGTGGCCATTTCATCTGTCTCCTGGCGCTACCTTGCCGGCGCGGGGGTTGGCAATGCTATTTC
>JAYMFT010099139.1:0-13810 GCA_038088735.1 Panulirus argus
TATATATATATATATATATATATATATATATATATATATATATATATATATATATATATATATATATATTGTGTTTCCTTATATCATTATATCGTAAATGAGGGAAGTAGTCATGGTTAAATTATTTATTACTCGAGTGGAGTCATTAAGTGAAGAGATGTCTTGAGAAGTGTCTTCATTAGTGAGGTGAGAGGCAAGATTAGTGATGTGGAGTGGAAGAGGAAGTGGATGATTGTGGAAATGGGCGTGGAGGGAATGGGGTATTGGCAGGAGTGGGCGTGGAGGGCAGGAGGGTGTGTGTGGTTCCGTGTGGAACTGACAGTAAAATATGGCGGTGGGAAGTAATGATGGAGAGACGTTGGAGGACGTGCGGGAGGAGGGGGAGGGGGTTGAGGCCTGGGGCATGTTGAGTGTTGTGGAGGGGGTGGGGGGACGGGGGGGGGGTGGCGTTGTGCTATTGTCGCTCGCGAGGAGAGGAGAGGCGATGGCGGCGGACTGTGGGACTGGGAAAGTCTTTCGCCTCTGGAAGCGCATTTCAGTTATGGACGCGTCCGTCGCCCGTTGAGGGAAAGATTGTAATATTAATTCCCTGCCTCTAGGCGCTGGCATCAGCCCGGCCTTTTGTTAAAGCAAGCACAGTCTCCTCTTTAAAAACCTCTCTCTATTGTACCACCACAGCAGCTGCAAGCAACTGCTTTCGGGGTCGTTATGAAAATGGACACCATCTTTCACTAGCAACGGACGCCTGAAGTCTGGCTAAATCCTGAAGTGTGTTCTGGCTCGAGGTTAATCCTCGACCCCCGGGCCACTGCAGGACCACCCTGGGGTCTCATGGTCCTTAACGGTCAGGTCAAAGGTCAAGCCATCATGCCCAGAGGTCAAGTCGTTATAACGTGACCGTCGTGTTACGAAGCGGACCGTCGTGTGGGGAGAGGGTGTTCAGTCTTATGGGCGTGGTTTTCGGTTTTCGCTGCTTTCAAGTCTGGTCAACAAAATCGGGAAGAATACTAACCTAACCTGAATATTCTGAAGCCAATCAGACCGTCCGAGGAAGATTGAAATGTCAGAAGATTGTGATGGTCGTTATGACCTGTTGTGCATAGTAACACTTGTTAGTGGCACAGTCTTTTTTTTTTCTTTTGATTGTGATATATAACATAAAAGGTACAGACTGTAAAGGTGGTAGAAATACAGATTTTACCAATACTCTATACGTCGACATTGAGCGTGAATGAAATAAAGCCATGTCAATAAATGACTTGAGGCTGGAATTAGGCTGCCTCATTCTCATCCAAATTCTGGAAATTAAAAAAATCTACGTTTGGTTTAAGGCTTCGATTCCTCCTGAGAGCAGCAGAAGTATAATTGAGCAATAACTCAGATCGGATTATTTGTTCATATACCAATATTGATCTTGAGATAAGCGAAATAGAATACAAACAAAAGTCTGAAACAAATTTTGTTGACAGGTTTAAGTGGATTTTGAAAAGCGAGTTTAGAGGCAAGAGAAAAGTTTTAAGAAGCTCTGAAGAATAGGATTTAGTTGCCTTTATAGAATGTGAACAAAGACTTTCTCAAGAAAGTCAGCTCAAAAGATTTCGTATAAATTTTTGAACACTTCGTACCCCGGGTTGGTCTTTGATGTTGTGGAAGGCATAACGCGTTCATCGCGTTTGTCTCACTCTGCAGAGATTCCACGCATGTGAATCACCGCAGAAACGACTCCGTACACGGCAAACACTGCCAAGGCCGTATCAGCAATGCACCGCTGCTGCTGCTCTCGCTGGGAGACGACTGGAGGTCGTTATGTCTGCGAGACGTGGTTGATGTAGATTTGGCTGCATTTAGCCTCTTTTCGATGACGTTACGATCCCGAGCGCGCTGCTTCGACCCTTGGGTATTGAGGCGTGAACTTCAACCTGTCGGGTAAGGGTCAGGGCAAAGGCTTAGCTGTCATATCCAAAGTCATGCCATTGTACTCGAGGTTAATACTATGAGGCAGCCCCTCCCAGGTGTGGACTTCCTTCTGATCAGATTCAAAGTTGTGATTATGGAGAAAAGTTGTAGTTATAAAGCTAGAGTTAAAACCAAACACTGTATGAGATCAGTTCCTGCCCTTCAGTCCCTGTCAAGGAATTTGCTGGTTTATTGACCTTGAGCCAGTCCAGGGATGGCCGAGGTAATGCCTGTCCGTCTGGAAGCTGATGAGCAAGAAGGAAAACCCTTTCCAGGAAGGACTATATGTTGGCCAGTTTCCAGGAGCTGAGGAAAGTTCGAGTTTCCAGGAGCTTAGGAAAGCCGGAGTGCACAGCAAGCCTCAGACTTGCCGAGTACAAAAGCTACATAAGTGCGGGACCACATAACTACGTGGCGTCCATTCCAGTAGCTCTCGTCGGACCCTGAGAGTGTGGAGAGGCGACTCAATATTGTCCAGAAAAAATGTTGAGGTTGGTATAAAGGGAAGATTAATGGGATTTGGTGCTGAGGGAAGAGGAGGAGGAGGGGGTGGGAGGGAGAGATGATTACCTTTACTAAACCCTCTCAAGCTTGGAGACAATGGGATCTCTCGGATCGTTGCTGGGATGACGCCAGGCAGTGTGAAAGGTGCCGTAATGGCGTATAAGAACTTTCGGTAAATTGTTTGGGATAAAGACCAAAAAGATTTTTTTGTTTTGTTTTTTCTGTTTGGCTTTTGTGAGGGGATGTGTTCTAGAGCTTCTGTTGTCTTCTTGAGTAAGAGTTGAAATGGCGTTTGGCTTGGTTTCATGTTGCCACGAATGTCTTGTGTGTCCGTGGTTTGTGCCCTTTGTTATAGGGTTTCCTAGCATGAGAAAATGAAACTAGCAAAGAGAGAGAGAGAGAGAGAGAAAGAGAGAGAGAGAGAGAGAGAGAGAGAGAGAGTTACTTTATCCTTGCTGTCAATACTGCATCATTACTTGTATATTCTCAGACTCCTGAAGTCGCGTACCCTTTCATTTTCTTCACTCAGTCCCATTCCATTACCATGTGTCGTCCTCTCCTTTTGTCTGTCTTCGTGAAAACTCGTCCCATTTCTTCAGTGACCAGAAAATGATGAGGAAATGTTTGTTTTCCGCCGTCTTCCCTCAGACCTTCCGCTCTACTCCTCATATTGCCTCTCATATCTTCTCATTTTTTAAGTCTTCTTTTTGTATGTTTGTTTCACGTCATCTGTATTCCTCAGTCAGCCATCATCACATTTGTGAGTTGTGATATTTCTCATTATATCGTTATGCATTTGTCTTTCTTTGCATTTCTTCATGAGATTTATAAATTCGTTCTCCCACGCTTTGTTATGACCCACACCGGACGGCCGGAAAAACCGTACATAGTATCCGGCCTTCTCTCCCGACGACACTCATAACGCAATTAGAACCTCAAGGCACTCCTCTTCAACACCCCCTGCAACAGGCCCTGACAACATATCAGACGATTTCCACATAAAAGGCTTCAGCCAATTTTAAGTCCAAATGCTCCCAGATTTATTTAACAACTTCTGGTTACAATACATTTCCAAATTCCTGAAACGCTGCAAACCACACAGTTCCTCCTCCTCTCCCCACCCAGTACTACTGCTGTTGTCAGCAGGTAAACTGCTGCTTTAAAAATTGATCCACAACAGAGTCAGCCAATCACCCCACGGCTGTAAACCCAATCACTTTACTCCCACACTGCACACGAAAATCACACATGACGTCCCGGATGGCTTGCACCAACCACAGCCCTCCTCCCGCACAGTACTGGTGGCAGTAGATATCAACAGAACATTTGGCACCGTCCGCCACCACACGCTGTACAAAAGATATTTTACACCACCCGCCACAATGATTGCAAAGATGGCCAGCCTCCTTCAACATGGGAAATCCTCACGTCCCGTCCGACAGCTGGTTGTGCAAGTTCTTTCATAGGCAGATGACCTCCGGGTCACATCACTGGACCCCGACGCTGTCCAAACAACGACAGACATGCGACACTGCATCGAGCAGGGACAACACTGACTCACTCAAAACATAATGTTTGCAACACCACAAAAATGCACTATAACCTGCACCCTACCCTCGGACTGAGTGGTCAACCACCAGCACTCACCAACACGCCAGCCATAGTTGGCATCACACACACACACACACACACATGACCTTCACTCCTTACACAATAAACATCAACTCAGAGGCCATAAACAAAGCAAACGCCTCACCCACTAACGGATCGTTAGCGATGAGTCAACAAACGTGCACTGGTTTCATCCCACACGTAACACGTGACAACGCGTAACTTATTCTTTGTAACTCGAGATTTCCCTACACTGAGCGCAACGTGCGAGTCCTGAATATTGACCAAATCTCGTCCTAAGTACTCGTAAGTAAGCAAGTTTTTTTTTCTGTCTCTCACGAAATGACGAACATGACAGGCACTGGTGCCTCTGACAGTCAGGACTTAACGGAAGAAAAGAAATGAAACTTTCCCAACTTTTTTAAATGGTGGCAGACCTAAGTCTTGCAGGGAGACAGAGTACAGGAACCTGGGGGGTCATGAGGAGGCAGAGAGTTCCACAGTCAGGCTGTGGAAGGAAAGAAGCAGACATCAAAACTGCCAAACCTCGGGTTGCCAACGTTCATATAATTCTGGTAGGACGTATGGTCTGTGAGGCGCTGCCTGACCTTTGTACGGCTGGAGGCACGCAAGCTGCCAACTTGAGAGAGAGAGAGAAAGAGAGAGAGAGTGTAACTCCGTCAAGAAGGAAGTTTGAGGAATAGCCCCTCTTCCCCCCCCCCCTCCTTCAGACGTAAATAGGCATCCTGAAACGAGCGAATGAACTCGTTACAGCTTGGGAGGTGTTTTGGAGGAAGAAATATACTCAAAAGGAATAAAGAGCCTCCATTATTTTGGAGTAGGAGAAGGAGATTTTACAATGATTGGAAGCTGGTATATATATATATATATATATATATATATATATATATGATGTAATATAAGATAATATTTGAGGCCTTAGTCGCGGACGACAGACCACATCAAGTTAGTGTTCCAGTGGACTGGGAAAAGGAATCAAAAGACAAGGATAAGTGAGGAGAGAAATATTTAGAGTTTGGAGGAACCCGAAGATTTATCTTTAAAAAGCAAGGCGAGGCAAGATGTGTGGGTAGAGAGTTGAGTTTGCTGTGAGTGTGTTGCCGGAGCCAGATAGGATGTTTTCCCTGCACGACGATACTGCTGCTTGGCCTGTGGTGCTGCTGTTGGCCCGCCCCAGGAGCAGTGTAATCAGGGATTTATTCACAAACGGAATTTGCGCCGTGATTTCCAATAGCGGCAACAACCTCAGTGAATCAGAAGGAAAAGAATTTGGCCGTGTTTATCCTGGGGAGTCGCGGCCATTGTTGGGGCTGGGAAGTTGCTCAGCGCCGACCCTTACAATGAATTGCTCTTATTGATTTATGATAACGTTCCCTCCCTCCCCCTGGGGGGACGGGCTGGGGGGAGGGAATATTGAATTCCCCTCTTGGCAGAAAAACGCCTCCGGAAGTACCCATTGGTTTCCGCTGTTATACCTCAACAAAATATTACCCAGAATAAATATGCCAGTTGGATATCATATTGTCAGGGAAATCTGCCGGTTATATTCATGGCAGACATAGCCATATTTCCAGGCCTGAGATAACGTTTCAAAAGATCGTGAAGGGAATCTCTCAGAGGGAGATGGAGAGAGGGAGGGAGGGAGAGGCGGGGGAGGTCAGGGTGCTGGGGAAGTCTGGTGTAGTTCTGGGGGATCAGGAACCATTAAAACTTGGACGGCAGGAGATGATAGCGGGGGGAGGGGGCGCCCTCTTGCTTCTGATTTGCATGTTAAGAGGCTAGTGAGGCGTCCGCCCTGGCCGGCCGTCCTCGGCCGAGTGGTGCCCCGGGGGAGGTGATGAGCGGATGGGGTGAGAAACGTGGGAAATATGTTTTATTCATACACATACATACATAACTTTCACATACATATATAAACACCCACTGCTACTACATCACGACCATCTTTTATGGGGGTTCCTGCAGCGCCCAGGAAGCTAGACGCGTCCACCGGCGGAAACGATAAACATCGAGAGGTGTTCCTGGACGAGAGGCCGTCACTGGCAGGATGGCTGAGGATACTCCTGCCCCAAACCAGCCTACCTCCTCCTGCCACCGCGCGGAGCGCCACCTGCAACTGTTCCCGTCAAATGACAGGTCAGACTCAAACATACACTCCCGCCCACGATGTATGCATTACGCTGATACGCCCCACACACGTTCATACACACACACACACACACATATTCACCCTAACAAACACATCTACACTCCCATAAACAAATACAAACCGACACTTATACACATTTTCACGTATCCCTCCATACACATACACATACATTATACATTTTATGGGATGCAGCTATGAATAATTGTATCGCGAGGAAAAAGCTTCCACCAGTTTCTTTGCTGTGGAAACTGACTGCGTGTGGCGGATGGTGATGACTGTAACAGTCACCAGGTGTGACACGTGGTGATGACTGTTCATGACAACATGACACTCCTGTTTTTGCTCAAGCAACAAGAGTCGTTCGTGTTCAAAATAGATATTTACGATAAGATTCGTGTGTATAGGTAATTTACATATTCTGGCAAGGTACACTGTAAAAAAATATTGAAGTTGGAAATATGAATCGGACAACTGTTATTTACGACATGTTCATCATTAGTGTTATTGATGTAGTCAGCCAGTGTCTAACTCAAAGGGAATTTGTTGGTTTATAGTAAATGTATTATGTTGGGCGTACGATCAACAGTGGAGGTATAATTGAAGGCTTGTTAGCAGTCGTTCATAATGGAAACTTATAGAAAAGCGTCAGTTGGACCACTTGTTCTGCTTTTGTGTCTGTTGTACATTTGTTGCTCTCAATAGCCAGTGTAAAGGCCAACCACAGTTGAATATCATTAATGCTATATATATATATATGTATATATATATATATATATATATATATATATAGCGGTGTTGAACTCGTTTTGTGCGTTGCTACATCGCAAGTGGAAAGTCAGCTTGGTGAGGGCGAAGCTTCAGTGACCAAAATGGAAGTCTGTTCGAGGAGCTTCTTACTCCAAAGGAGTCCATACTTTTCTTGCTACTGATTGTAGCGCAGTCTCAAAGCTGCAGGAGCCCTGTAATAGGTATCCAGGGTTTGTGAAATCAGAACAAAAATATCTATAATTATATAGTTATTATTATTATAATTATATCATCGTCATTCTCATGACAATTCAAATCTGTTCTGGAAGCCTTCCAGTGACTCAGGAGGCTGGATCTGCCTCGTTGACTCAACCAGACATGCGGACTCATTATAAACGCTTACTTCTCTCTAAACAAGTGGTGATGTTTCTGATGGTGTCGCCATGTTGTACTTCTGCCTTCTCTATTGATGGTCATGGTAACATTAGTAATGGTAGTAGCAGTAGCGATAGTAAACCAAAGAAGGACAGTTAACGCTGTTATAAGGTAAACAACCACTCAATGATCGTTTGTGATGAATGATTCCGTCACCTCGTGATGACTCGTCAGGCATGCATCAGCTGACGTTCCCCAGGGCGGTCTGCTGCTGAGGAATTCCCTTCCTTTTATGGAACGACTGTGCTTTTAGCAGCGCTGGGTCGTCTCAGCCACGCTCACATTAATGACAGGTAATTCAATATAATGGAGTCAAACTGAGCATTTAACCCCGGGCTGCAGAGCCTCATAAAGCGGCCGTGGCCCGGCTGGCACTGCCCTCCGCTCCGGGAAAACGCGTCCAGTTTTTTCTTGTGTAAAATTCACCGACGAACATTTGTAATGTGTGTTGGTTCGAAAGGCTGAAGGCTGCCTTCCTTACTGTGCTGGGAGAGGCGGATCTGCTCTCCCAGTGTTGCCGCTGGGAGAGGTAGATCCACCATGGCGGCAGGGAGGGAATGCAGGTTGAACATGGGCGGGAAGGGAAGGAGCGCGGTAGGGAGAGTGCTGGGAGAGATTTAGAAAGATGGAAAGTTTATGCAAATAGGGGGAAGGGGAGAGAGTGTGTGAGATGAGAGAGTAGGCAGTGAGAGGAGGGTGAGAGTTGTACACACAAGAGTGGGAAGGAAAATGCATATAAAATGGGAGGGTAGGAGGAGAGGATATGGAGGATGGGAGGGGTGCGGAGGGACAGGTCAGAGGGGTGGGAAAGAACCACAGAGAGAGAGAGAGAGAGAGAGAGAGAGGGAGAGAGAGAGTATTTAGGATGAGATGTCGCCAGAAGAGAGAGATGGCGCGTAGCGCTTACCCCAGGAACGTCTAGACTGAATGAGGAACGAGTCGTGTGAATCACGCGTCGTGAGGTGTTGTGTGTGAGGCGGAGGGATGGTGTGGCAGCGGCCCAGGTGCTGGTGAGGCGTCAAGGTAAAGCAAGGAAGAGGCCGTGTGGGGAGAGGAAGGTGCAGGAAGGGAGGCCGTAGTGAGAAGGGAATGTAGGGAGATAGAATGTATTGAGAGGAGAGTGCTATAGAGAGATGGTGGTGAGAGATGGCTGACGTAGCGTGAAGTGTTCGAGAGAGATCGTGATGCAGGAATCACAAGGTTTGTGTTGAGCTTTGGAACTCCTGGAAAATGACAGAAGCTGACCTTGTGATGTGTGACGTAAGTGAGCGTTCCATGACCGAGTCGTTCCACCCGACAACACAACGTACAGCCCGGCAGGTGACAGACGCCAGCGTGATAACCGAGGTGAATTTAAGCGCCAGACGACGGAGCCCTGGGATGAGTCCGACGCTCAGTAAAGTGCTCATTTTTCTTGTGGTCTGTCAACCTCTTGGTCGCCACACTCCTACAAACCTGCCTACAAAACCCTCTCAAATTTTCCGCCTCCTTCAAAACGCGTCCCTTCACTCAACATTCAAGAAATATATTCATAGCTTTATTTCCAGCCGCCAGAACTGGACCTGGAACCCTAAATTCCAGGAATTAGGGGCAACCCCGCTCCCTGGCAGCGCACCTGATTTACGGCTACAGGAAATTGACAAAAAAGCTTTGAGTGTAGGTTGCTTCCTTAACTGGATTCATTAATCTTACAGACTCATCCATCCGTCCATCTGTCCGCCTACTTAACTATCTCTCTCATATATATATATATATATATATATATATATATATATATATATATGTGTGTGTGTGTGTGTGTGTGTGTGTGTGTGTGTGTGTTGTTCTAATGGAAGTTTTTGTTTGTCTAAGGCAGCCATGCCTGAGGAAGCTGGCCTTTTCTTCCTATGAAAATATATGATTGTGGCGCCAATACCGGGATGTCTGTGGTCACCGTTCCCCGAGCGATGACGGCTGCAATCAGCGAGTCGCCAGTCCTTATGTTTACTTCCTAATATATTTACAGAGACAGTTGCTCTAATGGGGCGACGCTCCCTAAATCCCGGCCGGGGAAAGAAACAGCTCCATCAATAACTCGGGCGCTCAGTTCACGACGGATATTATATTTCAATGCCGTAGGTCGAGCCAGCAGTGAAATGGCGCCATCACTGCTAGGCACTGTGGACGGGCGTGCGTAAATGGTGACCTCGTCTGGAGAGATTGACGTCGAGAAGTGCACGAGGCTGGGTGGTGACATCGCCTAGATGCACGCACTGTGGTTCACGTGGTGACGCGTTGTGATGATGATGATTCTTGATGAGAGTGGTGACGAGGCGGTGTTTGGCCACCTGTTCTGGGAGCGGGCTGATGTCGTCACTGGCATGGTGTCATTGCTGTTTACTCCTGAACTAGAGGGGTGGTCATTATGCGATAATTGTGCTGTACATGTACAGAAATGTTACTGCTTCTGGGCAGCCATCTCTCAGCTGTTGACAGTCCACAGAACTCCTCTCTCACAGCTTCCTCCGTCCAAGGCCCACCCACACATCAGGCAGGTCTTCCTCCGGCCGTGTGTGGCTGGCTGGTGCTCCTCGTCGGTGTCAGCAGTGGGTGAGGTGAGGTCCTCCCTCCTCCAGGATGCCTTCGTATGACTGATCTATGACACTAATAATCAGAATGACTTTCTATCGATACTTACAGCAGAGTGTATGGGTATGAGAAGCGTTGTCGCTAAGCAGCATCTCCTCCCTCCGTCTTCAAGTTTAACAAAAGAAAAAATCTTTTTCTGAAGTCTCTTTCAGCATGCAAGACTGTCTGCCTGAAGCTGCTGGCCTTCATGACCATCGCCTGGGTGCGCCCCCGCTGATCTTTACAAGTTTTAAAAGTTAAATTCTGGAAGCTTTAAATAATAATAATTCTGGAAGTTTTAAAAGTTTATCATTCTTTTTTTTATGTGAGCTTTGAAAATGGACGGTTGACAGTGAGGTTAATATTTCACTTGCCAGCAGACGCGTCTACGGTGGAACGTCTACCGAGCAATTCCGTTTTGCTGCAAGTTTTATGCCACTCTCGGCGACATTACTGTTGCGGGCCCGTCGTAAGACCTTTGGGTTCTGTTTGACATTTCTTACGGTCGTCGGGCAGCACCTGCTGGGCGGGTCTTCCTTACCTGTGTATGAGTCATGATGGTACCTGGCCCGTGGCTCCTGGTGACGGTAGTTGAAGGACTCCAGGCGCACTAGGCCCGTGGAGACCCAAGGATTCTCTTTTGCCGGAGAGAATCCGTCGAGGATGAGATGAGGGTTGTATCCTGGTTGTGGCAAGGTTCGCTCCTCTACCCAACTCGCACCTCCTGCCGGGATTCGTTAAAGAAACTTACTCTTCCATAAGCTAGTGGGAGAGTTTTTTCCGTTAGTTCTGCAGCTTAGCGGAATGTCCCTGAAGCTTGAGTCATTTTCTGTGTGATTAATAACGTCTGTGAAGAGATAATAGGAAACCAGCGGCACCAAATTCCTGGTCATTAAGTACAAGGAATTGCAGGGAAAACCTGCGTCTTCGAGCGATCAGGACCGCCCTTGTCCTCCTGACGCTGGCCACTGACTAAAACTCTCCATCGAAATGTTGAGGTGTAAACTCTTTCTTCTGGTGATTACTTGATCATTAATGAGATCAATATAGTCAGTCAGTGACATTTTCCGGTTGAGGCCCTCATGACTTGTAAGCCAAGTCCAGAGAATGTTCAGGCAGAGCGAGAGAACATTTTACAATTGTTTTTTGCAGAACTAACATTTCTGGGAATAGTTACATAGAAAGTAAAAGTTGTTCAATACACTGTATAGAAGATATATGGACGGGATATCTCAGCGGGGCAGACGAAATATTGTGAAGTTTAATGCCTCCAAGACCCAGTTTCTGTCCGTCTCTCTATCGAAAAGTCCTCACAACTTTTCTCTCTCCGTCGACTGCTCTGTAATTCTACCCTCTTAATCAGTGAACATACTTGGTAATACTGTGATATCTACTCTATTTTGGAAAACCCACGTTACGGAAATAACTAAGTCTGCCTCTAAGAGACTTGCGGTCCTGTTTAGATTTCGAAACTTTGCTTCCGAACGGTTTCTCCTTTTATGCAAAGAATTGATTCGTCCTTGTATGGAGTACTGCTCTCACATCTGGGGTGGTTCTAGCTCTGCATCCTTGCTTGAAAACTTGAGTCGAAAGCGGTCCGACTTATAAACTCTCCCAGGCTAACCTCAAAACTTGAATTACCTGCCCTCCGCCGCAATTTTGGTTCACTTTCCCTGTTTTACGAGTATTACTTGTGTTTTTCCTCCTGAGAGCTGGCAGCTTGTGTGCCCCCACCGCTAGCTAGACCACGCAATACTTGGCAAGCTGTTGCGTTACATGATTATTGTGTGGTCGTTGGCAACTCAAGGGTGGGCCGTTTTGATACCTGCTTCTTTCCCTACACGTCGAAGTTTTGGAACTCTCTACCCTCTCATTCTTTCCCAATAACTTTCACCTGGCACTTTGTGCGAGACAGGGTTTTCTCTTCCTCCAAAATTCGTAAATATTTTCCCTTGTCTCTTCTTTCTCCCTTTCATTGAATTCTCTGTGCTTCAACTAAGGCCCGGCCTTGATGTGCACTTTCGTCCGTGACTGGAGCCTCCAACGTAAAGAGAAAATAATAATGATTAACAAGGAAATTGATGTAATACGATGTGAATGACATTATCAGGATCAGTGGTACGTGTGGCGAACCTGCTGGTCTGTGGTGGTCACAATTTGCCTAGTGGTACATCCTGAGCGTCCATTTAGCGTGAGTCTCTTAAAGAGCGTTGTGACATTTATATTGTTCTTGGTGTTATTATTTCACTTATGAACTTGACAGAAATTTTATCGTTAGACGTAACAGGGAAATGTTGTCTTAGTTCTGGCTGAGTACGGCTGAAGATTGAAGGTGTCATACTTGCTTTCTGTCTCTTGTCTGTATGACCGTCACTTACCGTCCATCTGTTGACTGTTTCGTGTTTGTCGAGTTTTCCGCATAAAGACGTGCTACTTCAACCTTATTTTCTGTAAATATTTTGAGTACTATAACTTTTTCTTTTGAAATCAAGTTCCGTCATTAACCCGTAAGAGAGAGAGAGAGAGAGAGAGAGAGAGAGAGCGAATTCTGTCATTTTATCTGTAATGACCCGACGATCAATTTACCTGAAGAGATTGATCTAACTTGTCTGGAGGAAGAGAGAGGCGAAGTCTTTCCTTTGGGCGGCAATCTTTCCCTTCAGTCCTAGCAGTGCCTGGAATTATGTTGATTTTATTCCGAGAGCGGTGGGTGGCTGTGGCCGGGTCTCTCTCTCGGGGGTCCTCAGTCTTTGATAACACGCAGACCTGGGTAAAGATCTTTATAAATCCCAGTAATGGAAGCGGCAGTATTCTCCCGAGATTTGAGATCTTTTCGGTTCAGGGCGAGTCTGTTCGCCTCCCCTGCCAACACATATTTCACTCTGGCGGAGAACCCGAGAGCGATCAAGGAAGCCCCAGCCCGTCTTCCTTTACCTTCATGTTTTCTTTAATCTTGAATTTGTCAATATTATCATACTGGTGATGTCATTCCTGGTGACTGGCTTGATTGTGTTTACGGACACGTGTCTCGTACACGACCGGCTTCTCCCAGGGAAACGACCTCTGAACGCCTTGAGCACGACGGTGCAAACAAACCCGGGACCGTGCTGGCCTGACCTATGACTTGAGCCTTAAGGATCAGATGAACTCGAGGGCGACATGCTCACGGTTGGGACCGTCGTGTGCCTGAGGGTGACTCTTGGTGTTACTGGAGGTTCGTCTCGCGTAAGGTACAGGAGGCAACGGCTGTAGTTGCGTCTAGCACCCGTCTCTCACCGTACACTCCGTCACTGCCTGAGTGAGACTCTAGTATTAGTTAATAACATTACTGTGGCGTGCTTTATTTCTCTACTCCTGCCTGTGGCACACACACACACCGGTTTGCTTTTATGTATCAATCAGGTGTTTTCTTTAAAGAATGCGAGTGAGAAATTCTTAGAGAAGAGGATGGATTTATATGTGCCTTTTATGGATTTGGAGAAGGCATATGGTAGGGTTGATAAAAATGCTTTGTTGGAGGTCTTAAGAATATACGGTTTGGGAGGAGAGCTGCTAGAGGCATTGAGAAGTTTTTATCGAGGGTGTAAGGCATGTGTACGAGTAGGAAGAAAGGAAGGTGAATGTTTCCCGCGTGAACGAGGTAGCGCCAGGAACAAACGAAAAACGGCCTCATTTGCTCATATACACTCTATTTCATATATATATATATATATATGTGTATATGTGTGTGTGTGTGTGTGTGTGTGTACTGTTTCCTTCCCGGCCATCTTCCCCTCCACC